>JANLJB010031250.1:35645-108243 GCA_026212285.1 Bursera cuneata
ATATATATATATATATATTTTTTTTTTTTTTTCTTTTTATGGCAGAAAATTTATCTAAATGACCTACAATTTGAATCAATCAAACTTCTAGTCACAGCTGGATAACTTTACAAAAAGCCTTCAGCCTTTTGAGTGTTCACGTCAGTTCATCTGAAGTTACTAATAAGCTACTCAAGTGTACCAAAGATAAAACCTGCAATTTTTTAATCGATGTATTTACGGTCAACTTGGCTATAGTCGAACATTTACGATGTTCTGGGAGGGGAATTACCAATCAGCAATTATAAATCAATAGCGACTCTGTTTCTACAATCATCAATTAACTAATAGCATATGTATAATACTTTAGATACCAGCACGACATTTCATTCAAATTCTTGTGCAGGCCAAAATTACAAGGCATGTTAATACATTTCCAATCCAAGAACAATTTGAGTTAAGGCTCCATCCACCGTAATCACCCATCAGAGAACTTAACTACAGGTTAGTATATCTTTGGCTTTACAAGAACTGCACTTGAATCAATTGCAATTGGTTCATATACCGTGAAACCAAAAATGAAGTGCATTCTACTTTTACTTTTTAGTAAAATAATATTTCCAGGAAAGAATTGTTATAAACAGAGATTTCCTCGAGACAAGGTGAGGAGACTATAACAGAAACGCACTCCTCCTGTCAAAACATTCTATGAGAAGAGAACAAAATGCTCCAATCTACACAACTTTCTAGAATCAGTGCGGATTACTATATCTGAGGCAACCGTAGAGAGTCAACTCGGAAGATTAGATGATCCTTGCATGTTTCCAACAAAAGCATTTAGCAATAGCAGCAATATGATCAAAATAATATCTCTTTGAGTATCAAGAGGACTATCATTACGAAGCACATAATAACAAGCACTGTTGCACACGTGACCATTCCTCCCTTCTTCTGTGTTCTCTCTGCCTGCAAATGAAAGACGCCCACCATGACACGGTTCCACATAAACATAAAGCTAACATTAGCAGCAAAATGGTGCAGAAGTCAAACTTTTGCCAAAACCATCGAATAAGTAAAATACATGAAAAATGATAGCAACCACGAACCACCAAGACCATGCTTCGCAGTCCATTTTATAAAATAACTGACAGATGGGACGTGTGCATATGTATGCATGTGCCTGCGTGTGAGGGAGAGCAAACCTTCTGCAGCTGTTTAAAACCCTCCTCAACCGATGTAGCAACATTCTGAATGTTGTGATCTATCCTATCAACAATTGTCCCCTGGTATAAGACTTTATTAGTGGCCTTGTATTGCTGAATCTCTATGGGTGACAGACATTATATGAGAGAAACTCAAACCTGGTCTATCACCAGAACTGATAGGTCTTTCATGATTTGAGCCAGCTCATTTACAGATTCCACAACCTGCAGAGTGATATTGTATTACTTAAATAGGAACTGGTAAGTTGGTCTTAAAAACAGAAAATTAGGTGTCTCCAATACCTGTTTGATCTCTCTCTCTCTTTCCTCGCTGAAATGCTCACTCCTTTTTAACTTCATCATTTGATGCTCGTCAAAACCCTGGATTGATCAAACATTAAATTATCTAATTGGAAAGAATAATAATTATATATCCTGCAAAAACATTTAAAGCTACTTATCCAATTTTAAGCTTCAATAAATTGAGTTAATGCCCAGCAATCAAAAATTCCATAACTAACTCCAAGAATATGGTTTCCAACCGTGTATAACTCTAATTAAGATCTAAAGCATGAATCAAGCACCAAAAGAATTTATATCATAAGATCTGCTTCATTCAAGCCACAGGTTTAAAGCCAAGTCTTGAAACCTTCTGTCCTTCATTCCTTGGGCATACTCACTCACTTTGCATATCCAGATAGATTCTAGATGCCTCTAATTTTGAAGTAGTTCCTACCAAAAGTAACCATAAAGAGGAAACGGAATACCACATCACTAAATCCATCATCAGCCAATCTAGATTTGCTCTCATTAAAGTTCATCTCCAAGTCAACACCATCATGCCCCTACAAAACACAAGAAATATACATTTTAATATCTACACGGTCTTAAATACCAAATAAACTTGGGAAAAGTGAAAAGGTTTTGCATGATTATAAGGAGGAAGGTTAAAGATGACTGAGCATGTTTAATGTTTCCAACAGCCATATTAGAGAGCCAGACCTCTTTTTGCTGCTGCAATCGTTGCAAATATTTTGACTGTTTTCTCCGCAGGTCCATCGAAAGGTTCTGAAGATCTGTTGCAAGAGAATGCTGTCCCCCCAAAAAGGAAAAAAAAAATCAGATTAAACCATTGGAAAAGACCAGAAAGCTTAGATTCTATATATGTAATGAGCTTGAAATCCAATTGAAGTAAGACAACAACCATTCCTGAGTATATGGAGCTGAACAAGTATGAGATAATGATTTACAACATCAGAAAAGACAGAAGAAACTTTGAACTCCAACAGGATATGCTTTGCACTAGAAATCAACCGTATCTGGTGGATGTATCTACTTTCAACATCAGACTGAGAACAATTCAATCTTGTTCGATAGTGTCAAATACTTGCAGTGTCATACATAGACTTCCTCCAACAATAAATACAAAAGGAATCAGAATAATACCTGTACATTTTTTCTAATATTTGAGTCCTCTGAAGAGCCAGTCACAGAGAGTTTCTGCAATCTCTTCTCGGACCTCCTTAATAGATCTGTTATCTCGTGTGTAAGAATCTCTATTATATTTTGATCTTCTTTGCCATCTCCGAAGGATGGCATTAAAGCTTTGGCGTGAGCCTTGACTAACTCGGCCATTTTTCCCCGAGCATGTTGTATATTTACTGCTATTTCCTCTGAATCATCCACCCATGCTGGTGGTAGACCTATTGTAAACGCATCCCTACTGCACAAAGGAAAGAATATTTGACATAAGAGAATCTGGCAAACAAATTTCATTAATGCAGACTTATCCTATATATGGATTTTAACCAGCAAAATGCCATATCACAATCTGATGCCACAGTACCTGAAGATGAACTGTGACTCATGTCATCGAAGGATGGAAATTTAAAGGCCTGCCGTAACCCTCTTTCCACTCATTATCTTTCTATCACTCTGGACCCAACCACTCCATAAATACTCCCGCTTAATTTTTTGAAAATTCAACAACATTAATACTGTGAAACGATTATTTAGCAGATATAGCAATGAACACTCAACACTGCAGATCTGGTGGACATGAATGTTAGGTAATAAAATATATATCACCGCAATTTTTTCTTTTTGGAATGGACCAAAGAGCCATGAGAATCACGAGATCTTGGATGGCCATCAAGAGGTGATGTGGAATTGAATTCAACAGCTCTTACTCCCCAAGTTTGGTCGCTTATCAATTCAGGTTAAAGGCTCCTATTGCAAAAACTACAAACTACTCCTAAAGTGCAATTGCGTCATTTCAGCTTCAACAACATTAGTCTTTACACTCTATGGTTTTTTCAAATGATTCTCCACTTCCCTTCGTTTTCTCATCAGTCAATCAAAATGAATTTGCTATAAATTAAAAACATAAACAAACAGACAAACAAAAAAAGCACAACAAATTGACCTTGAGGGACCAGGATCTTCAGTGCTGAGAGGAGCATATGAGGAGGGATTGGAGCGAAGAAACGAACCGCTCACCATTTCAATAACCGGACCGGACGAACCGGACGCCGACGAAGACAGTGGCGCACGCACGCTCTTAAATGCATCTCTCTTCTTTTTGTACAGCGCCGTACGGTTTCTCGTCGCCATGGCACACTGAAAGATAATTCAAAATCAAGAATGTGTAGATCGTAATTTGACTTCAAATTTGATGCGAAATCGCCAAGCGAAAAAACGGTTTTGGGGATTGAAATGAAGTTTTGAGGGTTTTGGAAGAGGCTTGAAATTGAATACATCTTCGGAATCAGAAGCTTTGAAACCAAACCGAACGCTATTTTGCGCCTTTTTGTAAAATTTGGGCTTCTGGTTAGGCCCGGTTTAGTTTTGGGCTTTCACGCCGACTAGAAAGCCTAAACTTTCTGGTCTAGAAAAGTAATTAACCATCTGATCCGACCTTTTAAATAAAATAATGGGATATTTATCTGGACCCTACAAAATTTGAAAAAAAAAATCAAATATATTACTGAATATAAAATTAATACTGTTTCTCCTTTGTTAATTATATTTAATAGTACTATAATAAAAATTTATAATAAATATATAAATATCTCTATGATACCATCCAAAATTAATAATTTTTTCCGTTGATTATAAAGTAATAAAAAGATTATATTTTTTATAATCATTTAAAATTAATTAATATTATCGATATTTTATTTATTAAAGTAATATAAAATAAAGATTAATAAAATATAAAAATAATAAAGATATTTTCATACACTAAATAATTTTTAAAATTTTAAAAAATTTACTGAATAATTACTAAATAATTTTACTTACTAAAAACTATAATTTTTATAATCCTTTGAAACTAATTAATATTATGAGAGCATTATCGATATTTTATTTTATTAAAATAATATAAAATATTTAAAAATTAATAAAAATATTATAAGAATTTATAAAAAATAATAAAAATATATTTCATTACAAGATAATTTTTATAAATTTAAATAATTTTAATAAATTAAGCAAGTAAATTATTTTATAAAAATGAAATAATTTTAGTAAATTTCAATAATAAAAATATATTTTATTTACTAAATAATTTTAGTAAATTTTAGTAAATAATTTACTAAGAATTAAATAATTAAAGTAAGTAAAATTATTTAGTAAATTATTTATTTTAAGTAAATTTTTAAAATTTACAAAAATTATTTAGTGGTAGAAATATATCTTTATTATTTTTTAAATATTTTATATTAATTTAGTGAATAAAATATCGATAATATTAATTAGTTTTCAAATATTATAAAAAATAAAGTCTTTATGTTATTTTATATGTTACTTTATAATTAAGGGGTGAATTTGTTACTTTTGGGTATATCAAAGGGGTGATTATTTATTTATCCAAAATTTTTATTGTAGTACTATTGAATGTAATTAACAGTAATTAAGTTTTAGGGGGTTAGTATTAGTTTTATATCCAGTAGTATTTTGATTTTTTTTTTTAATTTTTAGGAGGTTAAGAGTAAATAGCCTATAAAATAAGTCTAAACCTAACCTGAAATCTCCCACACGGTTGCATTGACAAATTTGAACTTGAAATTATGCGGTCTTTACCCAATATCTATATATATTTTTAATAAAAATAAGTTTAATTTATTAAAATCAAATAAATTAAATTACAGTTGCGGTGGACAAGGACTTTAGATCAACATAAAATCGAAGGGAATTGCCAGAATCCAGCTCTTTAAAAATAATATTGAAAAAAAAAAAAGTGGACCTATCGCTGTAAGAACTGCTAAAAGACAAGAATGACCCGAGTCAGCTTGGGCAGCTGGGCATCTCAAATCTTAATAAAACAAAACTCTTTTGTTTATTAAATAGGAGAAGGAAAAAGTGTTGATTAATAAAGAATTTAAGAAAGGTCGGTCAGTGTTTGGCAAATGAGAGTAGTTTATGTTAAAAAGGCGGGAGTTGATGGTCATTTCAGAAACCTTGTCCATGAAGGATTCATACCCACATGTAACCCACTAAAAGGTTTTTACGTTTCTTCCTGGAACTTCACTTGGTTCTTTCGCTGCTCTCTCTGACTCTGTGTCTCAGTAACTTCACAAACCACCTTATATATGGACGTTTAGAAAAATAATAGAACCAGAAATTGCTGGAGCATCTGCATCTGAATTGGGTTGTTTTTATTTTATTGAAGAATTTGTCTATCAACTGACGAGTCAATGGAGTGTGATAGATACTTTGGTCTCTCTACTTCTTCAAAGAACTTTCAGTCTAATCTGAAGTCTCAGTTTGGTTTGTTTCAACCAAAATCTTTTCTTTGTTTCTTTTAGTTTATGTAACTTTTTATTACTGTTATTATTATTTTGTGGGTTCTAATGGGTGCTCAATGTTTGGTTGTTATTGAAGCAGATTTTTGCATTGATTTTGAGGAGTATATAGAAGAAGATGATGAGGAAGTTGAAAGGGAGTATCCTTGCCCATTTTGTTCTGAGGATTTTGATTTAGTTGGATTATGCTGCCATATTGATGAGGACCATCCTGTAGAAGCAGTGTCTGGGGTATGCAGTGAATTTCTCTCCCTTTTATGTTTGTTTATTTGTTTATGATTATCTATATTGCTTGCTGCTGTTACAGGAATTCTTAGGCGTTCTTTAAACTGAGTAAAATGGTTGGGATTTGCTGTATTTCATAGGCTTCTTCTTCTCTGTCTCCCTTTTAATTTTTTGTAATTTTGATAGAGGTGCTGATTTCCAAGTAATTATTAGAGCTAATAGTTAGTGGATTGTTTTAAGTGTACTTGCTTGGGTTTTTTTTTAATGATGATGCAAAAGAGTAGAGATAGTATAAGAATCTAAGACAAGTTACGTATAATCTAACTGAACAAAGCCTAAATCTCAAATTTGTTAAATTCAAGAACACGATTCTTCTTTACCTTTTAAGTTCATTTAATTCTTCATTTAATCATGAGCTATTCAACGATAAACTTTAGACAAGTATACAAGTTTTATTCTTTTTGGCTGTAAGGGGTGGAAAGGCGAGAATTTTTAGTGTTGGAGGCTGTGCAGCGTGAAATGCCAGTGGCCGGTTGCTTGAAGTATTGAGAAATGTATCTGAGATTTAATCTGGGATTCTTGAGGGTTTGCTATCTTAGCTGTCGACTTATGTGCCTTTATTTGAACTTTTTTTTCTTAGATTTTTTCATTTTTCTGATTTTAATTGATTTTTATACTTCTTTTAGGACTTTTCCTTCTCTGTCGAAATTTTATCTAAACAATAAAGGAACATTTTTTTTTTATTCAATCCTTGTTTTCTAGCCCACTGTTTTAGCCAGTATTTTTTTAATTTCACTCATTTTATGTTATGATTCTCAACAACATTTCATACCATAATGGATTGCTTCTCAGCTATGTATAATGTTTCATTTTGCTCTATGTTGATGATACAGTGCTTCAGAAAGAAGTTCATTTCATTCATCTTGCTCATATTAATTGGTTTATCGCCTCATCCACCCACTCATCATGGAATGATGATTTAAAGTTCTGGATGAAATCACCTTTTGGTATTTTATGCAATCCGGCTTTAAACAGTAGCTTCCAATACTCCTAGTTTTCTCCAAGTTACAATTTCTTCATATTTTGTACTCATAGTTAGTCTCTTTGATTTTGTTATGTTTGCAGGTATGTCCTGTTTGCCTCGTGAGAGTGGGAATGAATTTGGTTGGACATATAACAAGTCAGCATGGAAGCTTTTCTAAGATATCCTTTCTTTTCTCTTGTGAGACTTGGAAAAAGTGATACCTTTCTTGGTGCTCTTTTTCCTTTTTGACATTTATTATCTTTTCTCTAACTTATTGTAGTTAATTGTACTATAAGTTTTCTCACTGCCTTCTGCTCTTCCATAAGTTTTTCTGCAACAATTTCCCTTATCTTGTAATACTGCCATGATGATAAGTTAAAGATAGCTCTGGATTCCTTGACTATAGATTACGGTTGGCACAAATTGAAACTTCATAAAGGCGAGTCTCATTCAACTATCTTTGCTTTAAGGAAAGAGCTGCAGAATGGGCATTTTCAATCTCTTCTTGCTAAGACATCATCTTCAGTTTCTTCCTCCAAAATGGCACCTGATCCATTGCTTTCGTTTATTTATAACATGTCTGATGCTGATGCACCTGAAAGTGTACAGCCTAATTCAGCAACTGGCGAAACAGGAGATGAAAAATGCTCATATGAGAAAACAGTAGAAAAGTAAGTTGTTTGATTATGTGCTATAAAGTTTCCTTTTATTTTTTGATGTATGTTTTATTCTCTTTTCTATTATTATTATTTTTTACAATTTTTCAAAGCATTAAAGGACTTTGTCCCGTTAATATAGCATTTAATTGGAAATCAACAAGGTTTTGTATACGAAGAATATTTGGAGCTGGTGATGGAAGGGGTGAAACTGTTAAAGTGAATCTAGAATACTTAGTGAAGTAGAAGAAAAATTAGAAGGTCTAGTATATTTTGAAAAGAAAATATTTGACAAGATGGAATGGAATCTATCTAATGGGAAATTTGAATTTTTGAAGGGAAAAGAATCCATGTGGTAGGTATGCAATACTGAGAATTGGTTAAAGCAGCAACGTGGGATATGATCTATAACTGGCAAATATGGAACATCTGAACAAAATAAATTTAGCCAATACAATGATGTTTGGAGTTCAGTGGTAAGACTAATGATGAATAAATACCTGCCCTTTATGGGACCTAAGTGTTGCTCTAAAATGTGCTGGATGAGATAGATTGAATTTGTGGACTAGTGATGATATTGGGTGATAAACTAGAATCAGTTAAAAGCATAGAATAAAACTGGAAAGGGTTTAAACATGTCTTTGTTTATAGTAAAAATGCACTGATAATATTAATAATAACTAAATCAATGTTTAAATTTGAAATGGAGAAATCTCATACATTCGTGTTACCAGCCCTGCATCGTTGACACAATTCAATTTTAATGGGTACTGGAATGTCTCAGCATGATCATGACATTACTACCTAGTAGTTAAAGAAGCCACTTTGAATGTGTGACAGAAACATTTGTTGAATAAATACACAGTAATAAATAGTCATTTATTTCTGAATTTTAAGGATCTATAATCACCAGAATCATCATTGTCATGTTTCTCACAAGTAAAACGAAAATAAGTGGGGCCACGGCAGTAAAAGGATTGACAACTGTCATTTACTTGATGCTTTAGTGCATGGGCTAGAGGCAGAAATTAAGTGCATATAGATGACCTGTGCCTTCGAACCTGTAATTTGCTATATTAGTTACATGATTTCTGTTATTAAGAACCTTCTACCTTCTAAATATATGGGTCGCATTTGCTGAGATGTATAATATTATTATATGTAGTATTCTTTTCTTTCATTATGCTTTTTTGTCAATGATCTTTTCCTCTAATGCACAAAATAGACTCCCTTGCAGCCCTGGTCTGGTTAGAATGGAGGACCTTAACATTACCCTGCTTTCTGCAAGGGTGCTGTGGCATAAGGCCAAGGAGCTATTAGCTTCTTATTTTTATATAATTTGATCATGTTCTTATTGTTGCAGAAATGTTCTTCAATCTTCCCTGTCAGACAAGGACCAGGTGGAGAAGGCAAAGAGGTGTGAATTTGTACAGGGATTGATAATGTCTACTATGATGGATGATTGCTTGTGAATGAGACACATAAAAGATGCAATTGTCTGCTTCAATTCTGAAGACAATTTGACAATCACTGGCATCTTTGTTGAATGTGCCAACACCTTGATGGAGAAATCTAGGTTAGATGTAGGAATCAAATGTAATGATTTTAACAATTTGATGTAGTAACTTTGGCCAAACGAGAATCACTTTATCATGTCCTCATCTTTTCTAGAGCTTTTCTGAAAAATTCCGACATCAGCTATCCGTTTCTCGTCTTGAATGTGTTGATATCGTTATTGTTTTCTTAGCATCATGTTTATTGCAACTAAATGAAACCGTGGCTAATTCAGATGCATTAAATTAATTGTGTATGAAGAGCAAAAATGTTAACTGGGAAGGATATGATACAGTTTTCATGTTGGTTTATAACAGCCTAATTGTTTTCAGGCATCTATCTGTCCCATCGATAGCCATCAAAAGGATAATAGTATCCTAGCACTTGCTCGGTCAGTTGAAATTTACATGTCAAGGAACCAAACCTTTCTATTGTAATGTAAATCTAAAGATGCGAAAGAACATGATAAAACCTATTATTGAGGACGAAGCTTTCTTAACAACCATTTCTTTCGTAGTTTAACGTCCAGGGCCATAAATGTTTTGGCTTTCATTTCATCCTCTAGGAAATCACAGGCATCCAATACAAGGTCTTCATCCATGTCTGGCAATGCTTGGACTGCTCCAATAACATTCTCAATTGATATGGGGTTCGAATTCTCATCATCATTCTTTCTATCTGATAAGGAAGAAACTCCAGTTGCCATCTTACAATGAGAACTAGCCAAGCCCTCTTCTCTGCTTCGCTGTTTTTTAAGACATGCAGAGTTTGACCAGTTCTCAAACTGGCGTTTGTTCTTACTGCTAGATCCCACAATTTTTAAATCCATAAGTGGCGACTCCAGCAAATCACCAACTTCATCTTCACCAGAAATTGATGCCACAGGAGACTCTGAATTCTTTGATGCTCCATGAAACTTGACCTCATAGACTTCATTTTGCATCTCTAGATCTTGAATAGAGAAGCAGTCACTTTCCTCGAGACTCGGGTCACCACATATAACACATAGATCTTTAAAGTATGGCACAGGTCGGGTCATGAATTGTCGTGCATCTGTATGTGTCTGCAGGTTAATCATATAACAGCTTTCTGAGACCTTAACCAAACTTATAACAATTTCCTAAATTCTACAAAATGCAAGATGGAATTAATTTTGGTTCCATAAGGTCTCCTAACACATCATTTGCGAATGGATACATACCTTGACATAGTCTTGCCACACAAAGTCATCGGCAGTCACCATTTGACGAACATCATCCCAGACAAACCCATTCAAGTCTAGAAGATGCTTTATAACATTATACTGTCTTCTCAGGGTTTTATAGCGATTTTTTAGAATTTCCATGTCATAGTTAAAACCAAACTTAGCGTTGAACAATGCAATCATCTCCATCCATGCTTCCTTGCGGAATACACCATCAATCCGGTTCCCTTTCTGCACTTGGTCAAGCATAAGATCAATGAAATAACGGTCCATAGGTGGTTGCCAATAAGTCCTAGAACGACTTCCCACTATATTTCCTGTTACATTTGGCATGGCCTGTAGCGTATCATCCACAACTCCATTTGGCATAGAGATCCTGTTATCTTCATCAGCTGTGATTCCATCACAAGCGTTCACATCTTCCTCACTGGCGCTCCTTGGCTGAGTAGCTGCAACTATTTCATTTGCACTCAACTGTGATGATGAATCTGGCAATTTGTCAACTGCAAATCCATTTAAAACTACCAATAAATCAACTAGATATATATTTGCCAAAAACAATTTGAGACTAGATTACTACCTTTCTGTTCACTGGTTTTACTTCCATAAATCAAACAGAGATCATTGTAATAAGGAACAGTCTTTATTCTGTATGATCGTGCATCCGGGTGTACCTACAAATCAAACCTGTAAGACTCAAAATAATAAATCTATAAAACCAAATCTTTAAAGTTACCAAACACTAAGCATTGGACCTTAATATACTCCTCCCAGACATCATTATCAGCTGTCACCATTTGTCTCATTTCATCCCAGGTGAAACCTTTCTGGTCAAGAAGACACTTTATAGCCTTGTAAAGACTTCTAAGTGTCTTGTAACGATTTTTCAGAACATCCTTTTGATACTGAAACTTAAATCTTGCACTGAACAACGATGTCATTTGTTTCCAAGCTCGTTTGCTGAATAAGGGATCATCAAATCTATTTCCTTTGCTAAGCTGTTCCAGCATGAGGTCAATGAAATATCTATCCATTTCTGGAGTCCAAACTGTCCTCATTCGATCACCACTATTTTGGGCTCGGATACCCATCCTTCTACATTTTCAGAAAAGCTATCAATATATAATATATCCCAAATACAAAAAGAATAATAATAACACAATTTTAAAAGAACATAGTACTTGTGTTCACCCATTAAGTAATGCATGTCTGATTCTTTTCCATTACATTTACCAGTACACTGAGTGAAGTTAATAGCAAACTCTGTTGTAACTACACATATTGAGATTGTTCTAACTCCAGATACATGCTTTAATGGTGCAGAATACACAAGTAATGAAGAAATTGCTTATTTAACATCGCACTTCTTTGCACATAGCAGTCAAGTATCCACTACAAATCACATCCATGCCTTAAGCCTTTAAATTTCAATCGTGAAGGGATTAAATAAATTTACATATACTTGGGAAATTGATAATTCTGATAGAAGCACAAATATCGTTCAAATAAAACGAATAGCTGAGTAATTTATAAATTGATTAACATAGAAATTAATAGAACGAAGTTGACGCTAATAATTGACGAAAAGTATGAACGGCGAAGCTAGAGAAGAATAATTACTGAAGCTAAAAGCTACCTCAGAGTCGGTTGGGAAGATCTGCGTCGCTGGGTTTGAGATTCTGCAAATTCGGGAATAAGGTTTTCCTGAATAGGGTTGTAACTGCTTCGTTGCAGGAGTAAAATACAACTCTATCCTCGATTTTGACAAGGCTTTAACCGTAGTAAGAGTTTAGTTGTGTCATTGGAATAGTATCACAGCTCATAAAGTCAAAACAGTCCCTTTCCAAAATAATATAGTGTTATTTAATATAATAATAAAAATAAAAATTTCCTTTTGCCTATTCTAAAATTGCGCTGGAATTTTTCGTAAATATTCAATTTCCAATATAAATCTTATCTATATAAGTGAGTGAATAAGTGATGCATTGATTGCTCCAAATAATAATAAAACAAGAGAGTTTTAAACCTCTGAATAAGTGATCCATTATCCCAAATATCAACCTAATTTTGTTTTTCAAAATTTTTGGATTTTATGATTTATACTTTATAAGCAGTATCTATGATATATTTGGTTATGAATTTTCTATGTTTATTTTTAAAAAATAAATAAAATTTATTACGAATTTTGATGTTTAGATGATAGATTTTGATATTTATTTAAGGGAAAAATGCATGGACCCCTATGGTAAGGCACTCTTATAAAGCCCTATGATGCGTTTCATTAATCACCACAAAATCTCTTGTTTTAATTTTTTGCTCATTCAAATATCAAGTTACTTTATGGTACATAACACTTACATTTCCTAAGGTATACTAAAGAACCGGTTATCTCTTATTGTTTGTAAATATTGATAGAAACCTCTCATATCATTAAAGTCAAAAGTAATTTGATCAATTAAAATAATAAAACATAAAAAAATACCTTGATTATAAGGAGTAAGTTTTTTAATGGATAAATATGTCAGTATATGTCTAGACACTAATATTAAACATTAGCAACCCAACCTTTTTTAAATATTATATATTCATATAAGAAAGATTAATTTTTTATATTTATATTAAAGAATATATAATATTAAAATATCAAAATATTATAGGTTTATAAATAATTTAAATTAAATTTTTTTAAAAATTTTAAATTATTGAACGAATATATATTATATATTTTAATATTATACAATAAAATCTAAGAAAATAAGTAACATGTTTTTTTTTTATAAAAGTAGAAACAAAATAAAAAATTGTAGGAAATGACTTTAATAGATATATTTATACAATTGGGAAAACATGATAACCCATGAGCTAACTAATCAAAGTATGTTTGTTTCTTACTCTCTCACAAACATATTTTATATATTTTAATATTACATTTTGAAAAACATTTCTTATAAGAGCATGCCTTAATATTAAAAAAAAAAGGTCACTTTTTTATTAAGTTTTTATTATATAACAATAAAATACATATAAAATATATCTACTCAATATTTTAAAATATTAACAAAAATCATTACTTTTAAAGTTTTTAGGAAAAATATAAAATATCATATATATTTTAATATTATATATTCTTTAATATAGACATAAAAAAACTAGTATTTATTATATAAATATATAATAATATTTTTTAAAAAGTTGGCTGCTAATATTTAATGTTAATTTCTAAACTCATAAGAGCATACTCTATTAAAAAGTGTGCTCTATATAATAAAGAGGTTAGTTTTGATGTCTCATTGTTTTTAGTTAGTCAAAGTACTTTGACTTTAATCGTAAGATAAATCTCTACCAATATTTGTAAAATGTGAGAGCAAGCAATATCTTAGTAAACCTTAGGGGAGGAGGTAAGTATTACAAAAGCGTTGTTGTGATTATTAATAAAACCTGTCAGGGGACTTTGTAATATCACCTTACCACATGAAGGTCAATAACTTTTTTATTTATTTAAAGAATATATATTTGATAATAAATTTTAAAAATGATATTTGAACTAGAAAAACATTCCAAAATGTGAAAAATAAAGAAATGAATTATGAAAATATAGACAAACCGTTAGTACTACATTTCTAAAAACATAGATCCAAAAATTATTTTTTGAAAATAAAAAACTGAAAAAAAAAAACGATTTTAAGAAATAATATGAAAATAAACTCTAAAAAAGAAAGCATTTTTATTATTTCTTATAAGATTAAACCCAAGCACGACTTTAAAATTCTAAAACTAAATTCCGTATAAAGTTTTCAGTTCTGCCGGCCCCGGCCGTGGTTTGATAGTCTTATTTCTTTTAATTTTTATCCACAGCTTCGGCAACGGCGAGAAGCTGACGCTCGGATACAGTCAACCAGTTAGCCGAAAGAAAGAGTATTTCACTATTAAGCCCACAACTAAACTGAGAAACCCTCCCCTAACATTGTACTCGCCTGTTTGGAAAACTGCAGGAATAGGTGTATATATGCAAATTAGTTTACACAAGTTTCAAATTTTCGTCATCATCACTAAAATTTTGTCAAAGAATCACAGAAACAGACAACAACATACGGTGAGTCTTTCACCAGTATAACTTCAATCATTAAATTCTGAACCCTATAAACCCCAGCAAAATACATGAGAGGCCATGTATACATTGTTATGCTGACTGCAGTTTCCGGCAGCCGCCTGAAATTGAGAAAGCAGCTACTTTCTGCCTACCATCCCTTCATGCTCTAGCAACCTTTTAGTAAAGATCTGCTTTCAATATCAATTACTTTTTCCCTACTGCACCCGACTGAAGCTACAAGCATTATTTACTTTGTGGACAATGCTGCTTTATGAAAAACTTATAGAATCCCAAGGATGAGGAGGCTGAAAATGAAGCTGTTTGAAGGTTCTAAGTAAAGGCATCTTGCCTTTTAACAGACGTCATTTCAGAACTGGCACCTTCAACTTCTCTGCCTATTTGGAATAGTGTTTCCAAGTGAAGTTCTAAGCCCCTATTATCTCCACTGTGAATTATGAAAATAAAAGAACTGAAAATCAGGAAGTTCAACCTTCAAACGCTTGAGCCAATTATCAGCAGCATTAAACAGAGAGTTTGCTTGCTGCCATCCATTGGGTCCACTGGGAGTCAAAATTGAACCTCTCAATTTATAGGAAGCAAGGCCAAAAACAGGTAGAGGAATCTTTAGGCATGCATCTACACCATAGACCTTCCGGCCACTGGAAGCACTAAACTGCACCTGATTTTTGCCTGTATAATTCACAAAATGATAATCAAATCAAGACTTGTTAAAAAGGCTTGAGTATTAACTATGAACGAAAGAGATAACGAGTGAGACATACTTCTGGCACGCGTTGATAAAGAATGGAAGGTTAAAAAAGAGGCATCCAGATTTTGTAGTGTCGGTCCCACAGGTATTCTATATATTGGATACCTGGACCCAAAAGTTTAATTCATCACTTATAACACCACAATAACATAAGAAGAAAAGTAACCTCACAGCGTTTGGTATCTTAGTGGTTAAATTCTATAAGATTTATCGTACCAAGCCACAGAAACCCAACTTGAAGGTAATAGATCACAGCTCCTGTACTTCCTGATCTCTGGATTCTGAGATGCAAGACTTGAAATCTGGCACACATTAGGAATAAGGCAAAATCAGCACAGACTTGCCTCATCATATGAAGCAAAACAGGACGAGATATTCGTGAGGACAAAGGAAAATATATTAATCTTTATGAATATGGACTTGCCTTATCATATAAAGGTTGTCGATGATGTGGTTGTTCTTGTTCCAAATGCTCAAACACGAGCAACCCAGGGGAGTTGCATACCTCTGCTTCATCACTAGACGAACTCACAGGAGGTTTATCTTTCAATGTAAGTCTGTTCAACTTCTGGAAATTCGAGTTCATGAGGTTGTGCTGACCCTGCATTCCATCATCAACACCTTTGGCTCGCCTTTCTGCTTCACAATCACTACTTCCAGCACTACTTGTCTCCCTCGAAGATTCAGCATCACTATCCTCACCAGGCCTTCTAATTGAATATTATAAGAACAAATTTCAGAAATAATAACCAAGCATCACTTAGCAACAGATCGCATGCAACTACTATCTGATATTATATAACTACAGAAAACGAATAATAATTCCTTGCACAAACCAAAATAAAAAGTTTCTCAAAATTGGGCTCATCTTTTAATGAAGTTCTCATTAAAGGATTAGAAGAAGTCTCCCAATTCCAGAAAGATGTAGAAGGAAGAGATCGTGTGCAGAATTTCTTTGCTGCACATGGTAAAAGTTCTACACAAAATGGTAGCTGTTCAGACTCAACGAACCTATTCTAGCAAGGCCAATTGTGCTTTCCTCACTGTAATAAACGCATAATTTTACCAATCTAATTAAAAAGTAATATATCAATATCTAGAGGCCTAGAATACTAGAATTTCTTAGGGAATATCAATCAACTACATTATGAGTAAAAGCATATGAGCATTTGTAACAAAAGATCGTAAATATAAATTACCTAGTCTGACATGATTTAGAGTTATAGATTACTAAAGTATCTAGCTTAAAAGGCAATGATACTAAGTTGGGCAGACACCACTGCCGAGTCTGCAAACTCAAAATCCTAGAGCAGCAAACCTAAAACAAAGTAGTACCTAGAAATAAATAACAGTTTCAGGGGACAAGAAAAGTAAACAAAATATGATAGAAAATTACAAAACAACTACTGAAATTAATTTTCCAATCATTACTGAATGTAAATAAGCAACTCAATTCCCCATAACCTCATGGACAGAAGCTGCTCGGTTAGATAAATATCTTCTGTGCTTTATAACCACAAGCAAAGATGTTTGACAAGTCTCTTATTGCATGAAATCCCTTTGGAACAATGTCCTCTTAAGGTTTTGCCAGGGATAGGAAAAATGCAGATTGAACACGCAAGATATATGAGACGGAAGAGAAAATGGACTTAAAGTGTCTTCAGGTTTCATTCAAATTTTAACTTTTAAAATAGAGAGATCAATCAAGATAAATGGTTTCAAATAATGTTTCTTGCAAAAAAACCGTTTTTTACCATTAAGGCATGGCAGTATCATATCTTTATTGAAGAGAAAATCTTCTGTAAAGATGACAGAGGACTATACGCCAAGAAGAAGCTCAAACACTAGCCAAACATTTCTTAAACATACTCATTTTTGACCACTCAAAGACAGTTATATGCTAGGTAACACACATCTCAAAAACTCGAAAATAGTCTTCTCCTGTCTCCTGACCATCTTGTATTCTGTACGAGAGCTTCAGATTCCATAAGTTTATGCAACAAGTCAATTCCATATAAAAGACAATCAAATCTAGAATTATTTATGTGGTCTAATCTACTCAAGATATATAGAAGCCGTGACCTATAAGTCCTAAAACAACATGGGGAACATTAAAAAACCATGTTATTACAAGTTATTTCCATGACCTACAACCAAATGAAATTCAATCAATAATGCTATTCTACAATGAAAAAGAAGCATGTTAAAAAAAAATTTATAAGAAATAAAATAAATAAATAAAAGATTGCTCCTTAGGCCCCCAATTTATGAAACAAAGATAAAAAAGGAGACTTCCACACAGGAAGTTCTCTTACATTTAAAACATAATATTGCAGCCAAAAATTAAGAAATTTTATGTAATCGACACAGCCCAGACATATACATAAACAATAAAAAGAAAATAGGGGGTGGGGGGAAGGGGAAACACCATTGCATTACAGCAAGGGTAGAACATATTGCACAAAAATGTGTCAAAATCAGAAAGTGCTAGATGAACTCAAGTTTTAAACTATTCTTTGCCGAAAAAAAAAAAAAAAAAAAAAAGGAAAAACAGATNAAAAAAAAAAAAAAAAAAAAAAAGGATAAACAGATGAATGAAGCTTAGGAAAGCAAAAGAAAATTGGAACTTGCAAAGTTCAAGCACCATTGCCAAAAAGCCACAACAGTCACATGTAGCTGGTGAAATAATTCAATCACCATTATGTACCCACGCATGATTAAACACCACTGAAATATATTAGTAAACACAGATCATCTGCATTCATACCTATTCACTTATGGCATAATAAAATGTGGTTACATCCAATTGCAATGATGTATGACAGCTGAAGGACATAGGATGATGAGAAGACTTCAAATGAAGAACTTTATGACATTTAGTAGCACTAACAAATTGTAGTCATTAGAAGAGAGATACACATGCTTCAGAAGAAAGACGCACATCCCACAATGGTAAAATGGCACCTAAAGATCATGACTGCAACAGTGAAAATGCGCTCTGATGAAATTAAAACCACTAAACCTGGTTATGTTTCTACAATAAAATGTGTCCTTAATTCTCTATTCAGAGTAAAATTTAGGTAGATTTGAATGTCTAGCATTTGGAGCAGATTTGGAGGCTCAGGAGAATTTCTCAACAAAAATTATCAGCATAGAACTTGACACATCACTTAAGATCGTGGTTTGAAGAGAAGTGGCTGGAATATTGATTCTTAAGCAAATTACTAATAGCAAGGGTGCAGCAATGAGAGTACAGAGAAAAAAAAAATTACCAGAGGGCAACTCAAATAAGAAGAGATAACACAAATAGGCTCACCTAAGCCGTGGATCTATGTACAACTGCATGCCTGACAAGGATGGAACATAATACTGTTTAACAGTCTCACTTCCATTTAATAATAGTGGCACTTCTACTCCATACACACTCCACTCATTGAAAGATTCCCATAGATCCCCAAGACTAAAGAATGGGAGTAAATCAGCTTCACGAGTTCTCCATCCCCTTGTTCTTGCCTGTGGACCAAACAAATCATCAATCAATAATTTTAAACAAAAACCATCATGTCTTATTGGAATGAACAGACAACATATGGAAAGTCTAATCTTAATGCAGAAAATAAATCTTGAATTCTCCATCATACAGACTAGAGGACAGCCTGGCGCACCCAGGAACCTCTAATATTCAAATTTAACTGTTTTACTTCATGATTGATATAACATTTTACTTCCTTGAGTCTAAATTAACATTTTACTTCATTAATTAGGAAATGAAACAAATAAAACATAAATTTTTTTAGCATACATCGTATTCAACAAATCGCTTTCACACAAGTGGGAAAATCCACTGACCTCTGTCTGATTAATGAGGAAAACTATGACTGAATAAAGAAGAAACCTACAATTTTATTCTAAATTTTCATTTTAAAACCAAAAACCTCCACTAAATCCAAGCACAGTAATTGTCTGACCAAGCTAAATTTTCATTTTCAAATAAATGACAACATGCTCAATAATACTAAAAATTAAATACATACAATATGACAAAAAAACGAGATTCCAGTCAAAGAAATAAAACTTCAAATTCTGACTAAACACTTTCTAGGAAACCAAACATGTACAAGTTTTAACACTGACCTCGGGTAAGTACTGGACCGGTACATGAGGTGTAACAGATTCGACAAGCCGATCCAAATTTGTCATATTTGCATTTTTAGGTGAAGAAGCCGCCGACAGCGAGCTGACTGAGTTAGGCCGGGACAATGTGGACTCGTTCGAGTCAGTCCGGGTCTCTGCCTCGGCCGAGTCTACTCGGTTCTCCTTCTGCAATGGCCTCTGTAACTGTCTCTGCAGCAGCTGCTGCGGCAAGAGGAACTGCTGGTGCCGTCTCATCGGCGGCGGGTTGTAGAACCGGTCCCCCGACTGAGTCCGAGTCACCGCAAAGCCGCCCGAGTTCGACATTTTGGTAAGTTCAAATCGAAATTCTGAGGATCAAAAAATTAAAACAAAAAAAAAAAAAAGATTATTGCCGTTGAATGGAGAGTAGTAAAATAGGCAATAAATTTGGGGATAGAGGGGGGATTTTGGGGTTTATTAGGGGTTTTATGAGGAAACTAATTTTTAGGATTAGAGTGAAAGGCCATGAGTTGTGTTTTAGGATTTTATTTGTGAATTGTGATTTTGTAATTTGTTGGTGCAGATTTGGAGAAGAGGGAATCAGAATTTGAGTATTGACTTGAGAAGAGAGATGATGTTAGTAGCTGATGATGATGGAAATGGCTTTTCTTATGCTGTTCCTCATGTTTTTCAAAACAATTTTTGAGAGTGCAAACTCATGTAGGCTTTGAACTACTATTGTTGACACAATGACACCACACTGAAATGGCCATACTGGCCTCATTTATTTGAATTGACGCATGTGGCCTCTCATCTTCACCTAATTTCTCATAACTAAACCCTTATGCGATACGGATGGCTTTGAATTTTTTAATTAAATAATGCCTATATGATGATACATATATTTATTGAAGAAATCAAGTACAATTTAAGAAAGTATCTTCATAATTTATTGAATGATCTTCTTCATAAAATTTTATAATATGACTATTATTTGAGACCATTTATCTTGATCTCACTATTTTAGAACTTTTAATTTTAATAAAACAATACAGGAAAAGTTTATCAACGAGGATTTATTAAAAAAAAAAAAGGGAAATATATATATATCTTTGGTGTAGAATCTCAAAGCTTAACTGAAGATCAAAGGGCACCTGAAAGGAGAGGATGGTCAAGGCAAAATGGTGGGGTTATTTGATGTGAAAATAACGTGTTTCGTAATGGCAGCGACCGGATCGTCTCACTAACTAGGGCAACAAGCTAAATCTAAAGTGTTTATACTTTGACCAGGATGCCCATCTGCTCAACAGATGATTTTTATATCACGTTGGCGTACATATGTATAATTTGAGGAATGAAGTTAGGGTCATAATTGACCATCAAAATATCTGCAGTTGGGTAGTCCACGTAGATAAACATAAGATGACAAGGATACTAAACGTCAAATTAAGGCCACCCCGAGAAGAGACAGATTAGTGGTACTGAATGGGGCAGGAGAGAGCGACAGAGTAGACTACGATATATGTGGTTGTACACAGAATAATTTTAGGCAATTTTGTTGAATCAAAGTTGAAAAAACATAGACTGATCACCTCCAAGGCTTTAATCTCCTTTAAACGTCAATCATATGAGTTATACAGTAAGCATTCCTACAAAATAGACTGTTGTGTGCTTTTCTAGGAAGATAGAAGCAGTTATAGGATTGAACTCTAGTTATTAATTTAAAAATAATAATTTTACACCTTTTATTGAAATGGAAAAGTATCACTATATATATAAAAGCTGTGATAAATAATTGTGATATTGTAGTGTTAATTATTGAAAAAAATAATAACAAGAAAACAAAAGTGTATATCCTTCAAAAGTTGTGACACATTTATTCCAGTTGGTTGGTAAGCATGTGAATTCTTGAATTATTTATCAAGTGGTCCATTATTTTCTTTATCGAGTTACTTTCAGAATGTAGAATTTTAGATAGTCGTATTGTATGCTATCATCTTGCAGTCGATCGTTTTTTGGAATGGATTTGCCGTTTTTGGACCAATTTGTTCCCAATAAAGAAGCATATCTCTTGCTTTTTAAGCTAACGGACAAGTGCAGATTGATTTGAACTCTGTGTCATAACTGGACAATACACCGGATGTTAGCTTTGCTACAGGCTAAGGCCATTCTCGAAATTGCTTGAAGGCACGTACACAACAAGATTTCTTTTCATGGATTTGGCAGAACGAGAGTTCATCTCTCGGCCCAAGACGCAGAGCCAGAGGGGTTACGTTATCAAAACTTTGTACAACACCGTAATTACAACTTGCAAGTGAGGTCGTCAGTGGTCAGTTTCAGCCGCTTCATTTTGACGACTTGGAAACTCTGCAGTCTGAGTCTGATGGTGCGTCAAGGGCTTGACGACGTGTCTGCAAGGAAAGTGGTTCTTGTTAGAGATTTAGTTATGTGAGCATAAGTTAGCATGAGTGCGACCTTCCGCTCAGCCATTGACCCATTGGCCAATCATGTGGCTGAATTAGCTACAGCTGTACTCCGCCACGAGGGTTTTAAAGATATGCAGAAATTGCAACTACCTCAAAATTATTATTACAGGGGAAATTATCAGAGACCCCCTAGTTTCGGTAGAAGTAACACTAACGTATTGTCTATAACAGAATGTTCTGTGTAATTACTACTTTACCCATTTCTCTTATTAAAGAATAATACAAATTTTTAATATAATAAGTAATTAAAAAAAAATCTTTATTAAAATTAAGAAAAATAAAATTTTGAGTATATAGTTTCTTTTTGTCTCTCCTACTTTTCTTCACGCCGAGTGCAGGACGTTTTCTTTCTCTCCTCTTGCCGATTTCTTCTTCTCCCTTCGTCATCTTCTAACCGATTTCTTATCCTCCTTTCGTCTCTCTTTTCTAACTTCCTTAGCTTCTACTCTCTCCCCTCTTCTATCTTTTTTCGGCTTCTCTTCTCTTTAACACTAGATGCAGATAAAAAGACCATTGCAGCAAGCGAACTGAAGACCGTCAAACGCCCTTGCAAAGTCGTGAACAACAACCCAGGGGCAACCTCCCGCAGCCACTCGGCTTCGTTGCTATTAACAAGTTAGAGCCTCTGATTTCTCCATTTCATTCTCGGACCAGAATGGTTGGTTTTTGAGGTTTGAAAGCTGTTAAATTGGGGATTTTTATTATTAGTTTTGTGGTTAATAAGCTTGGCATTCGTATCCAAATGGGAGACAAATTTTGTGTTTCGGGATATGGATTGTAATTGTTTTCTAATGGTTCAAGATTAGAAGATTTCTTGCGCTTATGGATTTGTGGTTTTCCTTTCTTTGGCGTTGTAATGGGAAAATTGTAGTGGGCATAGAGTTTTATGAGTGACTCAAGAGTGTCGCTGAATTTGTGTAAACAAATTAGTTTTTAATTTTTTATATGATAAATTTTTTTAATTTTTACGTAAAGACTAATTTACCCTCACGACGTTTATTGTCATTTAACGGCTGGCTCAAACTGAGAGTTGCAATTTACTAAATAAAAATGTCGGGGCAAATGTTATTTCCACCAAAATTAGGGGTTCTCATAAATTCCCGTTATGAAAGGTTAGGTTTGAGGGCTACAAGTTGGTGATCACTTTCAGGGTACCGGTGGAGCCACGGAGGTCAGGTGAAATGGTGAATTAAATGCGCACATTTAACGGTTCAATAGCTATTCTTTTTATATCTTAAGATTTGAATGTTTGGAACGGTTTGATTCTTCTAATGCGAGTTAGCATTGTGATGTGCTGGTGTCTACTGATTTTGGCACTTCCAGTTGTTATGTACATCAGTGACCACTGCATAAAAGAAAAGAATCAACGTAACAATAACTAGTTTGATAATAATAATGACATTATGACAATTATATATCTAATTAAAATAATTGATAGTGATTATTATCGTTGCCTATTTAGGATTGTTTGTGTTACAAAAAAAATTATTTATTCTTTAAGTAAAATTTATTTGTATAACAAATGCAATAGAAAGTAATTGACAATACTTTTGAAATTGCTTTAAAAATAAGTTGTTATAGAAATAAGTTAGTTCTATAAAGATTTATAAAAGTAGACGGTTTCCTACTTTTGGATGGTTGTTTGTGTTTTTAAAATATAGAAAATTATAATTATCTTTATAAAAAATTTAAAAACACAAAATTGATCTTATCTGTTTACATCCTACAAAATTGTGTTATTTTTCTATATATTATTGAATTAATTATATTTTGATTATATTGTTGATATATTATATTAAACATGATTTTTTTATAATTAATATTTAATAAATATATATTCTAATTATAAATTTATTTTATTTTACATGTATTTATTTGATTGCTTTTATAAATTTTATATTATTTTATATATATAAGCCTATTTTAAATTTAATATTAATTTTAAATTAAATTTTTGGTATTAATTTAAATTAAAAAATAATTTAAACTTTAATTGACTACACGATTAATATATTATTCATTTAATTAAAGTTTTTAAAATATTATAAATGTTATTCTTTTTTAATTATTTATAATAACTTCTATAAGCTCTTTAAATAATTTTAAACAAGTTATTCCTAAAGCAACAATAATCATAAACTGACACTAAATCTTTATTTAAATCAAGGATTAAACTTACAATGTAACAATGTCATCCAACAAATTTAGCATGCGCGTTCGTGGAATGGGCATAGTGTTGAAATCTTGGTTGGAGATTATTTATTATCAATTTGTTTGGATTTCTATTATTGGCTAAAACTTTCTGCCTAGAAAGCAATTGGCTGAATCCAATCAAAAGGTAATGCATACTGTGGCAGAGACCTAGAAGAGCCACATACGTCTCAAGATTAGTTTACTTAGATTAAAAAATTTATCTAATTTCGTGACAAGCTATGATTGAGATTTGCTGTCGTAATTATAGAAAAAAATAAAATCAATAATCACGTGCGTTGCAAAATATTAGAATTCTAACTCATGGTCCTCGTGAAACGTAATGTTCAATGTTCAATTCAACGCTGAGTTATAATTATCTACACCCAATTGGAGGGCTCTCTAATAAACTCCAAATTTATAAATTTGGAATTTAAAAAATATTGGAGTTTTTCTACAAAATTAATATTAATTATAAAAATGTAACCTTTTTTTAGGAGTAATACTATATAAGTACATATAAATACTTTCACTACAGTAACAGTTTATAAAAAATAATTATCATTATCTATTTTATTCTTAAATTTGTTTCAATTTGTTTTAATTTTTGACCTTTAGACTTTAATATTAATTTTTTAAAAATATTTCTTATATTTTATTTTCTTTATTAATACTATTGTGGTAGGGTAGTGGGACCCGGTTCAGTTATGACAAATCGTCCGGTAGAGAGTTGCGCTGAAAAGAATGAAGCGAAACAAAAGCCTCATATTTTTATCTTAGACTTAAAAAAAAAAAAAAAAATTGAAAAAAGAAAAAATATTGTATATCATAAAGGATGAAATGAATCCTCTCCCAAATTTCATGGCGACTTATGATGTCTCCCTTTGCCTCAGTCTCATCGAAGTACGTCTTTGATTCAACCACGTCTCTTCCGACACCGTACATCCCATAACTCGACTCGACGACGATTCAACTCACTCACACCCCAGTAATACCTCTTGGCCATGCGACTCTGGTTCACGGCTATCTCCCTCTCGAGAGAGGACTCCTTAAATTTTTTCGCTCAACTCGTCGCAGCCTCTCAGATTCATTCTAATTATTCGGATTCTAGACATGTCCGCCGATTCTCATGCCCCTAGCTCCAGGGGCCTTCTTTGCAATGCTGGTGCGGGTGCCGCTGCCGGTCAGTTGATTTTTTTTATTCCGTCTTTTTTTTTTCTCTCGAATGAAAAGTTTGAAGATGCATCTCGTTTTAGCTGACGTCAAGTGAAGTCTAATGATCTGATAAATGAGTGTAGCTATTTTTATATTTTATTTTTTAATTTTCAGAAAATCTGGTGCAGGTGTTATTGCAGCTACCTTTGTGTGTCCATTAGATGTTATAAAGACTAGGTTACAGGTTCACGGGCTGCCAAAGCTCGGTCATAATAACATTAAAGGTATGTAATACGTGTTGCAATTTGCTTTGTACGCATGCACTTTAATTCTTTTTCATACGAAACAATAAATAGGACCAAATTGGCAAATTTCATCCTTCTGCAAGCGATCTTTTTCTTTTTCTGGAAATTTTATTTGGGTAGATTAATGCTAAATTAAACTTACATCTTATCTGTGTACGTCATTGTTCTTGCGTTTATGGTGTTTGTGAAATAGATTGCATGTTCTTTTTTACTGTTTGATCAGGTAGTCTGATAGTTGGTAGTTTGGAAGCAATATTTCGCAAGGAGGGGGTGCGTGGTATGTACCGTGGGCTCGCTCCCACTGTGCTGGCATTGCTTCCTAACTGGGCGGTGAGTCATGGCTTTGTCTCCTTAGTTGTTTGTGATTTAATTGGGAATTTGTTTGTCAAGTAATGATTTTGGTTTCTAAGGAAATGAAGTGCATTGTTAATTTAAGTTGCTTTTGGCATAATGTGTCATGGAATTCCTATCTTTGTGCATCTTGAAATTGGATACATTCTTGTCATTATTCTGTTGCATAAAACAGTGTTTGCTTCTAAATAAATAAATCAGTTAATGATACTATAGTAGAAGACTTTAATTTGTTGCAACGTTGAATAACAAGTATTTCAAGTCACTTCTTAGAGCATTGTGTTGAGCCACTCTGTCTATTAATCTTTGAATGAAAATTAGTGGGAGATTCACTTGTTTAGTTCTCAATTGATGATTAATGTATGTATTAACAAGTATGTCATACTTTTGCCCCTTTGAGAGAGTACAGAACTCTCTGACCTCAGTTTATAATTAATCTGATATAATTACCTTTGCAGGTTTATTTTACAATTTATGAGCAGCTCAAGAGCTCTCTTTGCACTGATGGTTAGTTCATGAGCCATTGCTTTTTTCATGGATCTTGACCAAGTCATCTGCTTGATGGTTTTTGCTAGACTTATCTCATCTCTGTATCTTTCTTTCGAAGTTTGTAACATATATCTTATTGTGGGTGCACATGTAGAGGAGAATCATCATCTTTCAGTAGGCGCTAACATGATAGCTGCTTCTGGTGCTGGAGCTGCAACAGCCATTGCCACAAATCCTCTTTGGGTTGTGAAGACAAGACTTCAGGTGTGTATTTCATTTTGTTTCTTTATTTAACACATATTTTAATTAAAAGAGAGAAGAGTAAAACTTTGTTTCATGTTATGGTAGTAGCTTATACAGAAGTCCTGTTACAGCTAACTACTGACTTGGCTTTTGATGAGTTGCCTTTAGTTCTGACTGAAATTTTTTTAACATGACAATGCCTTGGTTATTGATTCTAAAACTTTAACCCCCCAAGTAGAGGCTTTTATTAGGAGCAAATACCAACCTTATTATGTGGAACATGGTATAGGTGGAAGAATTAGTGCAAGAAAGAAAGTTTAGTTGTGAAACATTGCTTTGAGTGCTACTATTAAATTGGTGCATGAATAGTATATCTTGAAGCCATGATCTGGCAAGAAACCTCAAACATTGTATTTTCGTGGTGATGATGATGAAAAAGTCAGCACTGTTCTTATTTTTACTGTATTTTAGTTGATTAACCATATATTAGCTTATAGAGGAACTGAGAGCTCTGGGATATCACGTCTTTTTTTCCTGCAGACCCAAGGCATGAGAGCAGGTGTCGTGCCATATAGGAGTACACTGTCAGCTCTGAGGAGAATAGCTCATGAGGAGGGTATTCGTGGCTTGTACAGGTCTTGTATTGCCATTCTTTCGCATTAAACTGTTTTCATACTGAGAAACTAAATTTACTGATGTCTGTGATATCATGTTTGATGAACAGTGGTCTTGTGCCTGCCTTGGCTGGTGTAAGTCATGTTGCCATTCAGTTTCCGACATATGAGAAAATCAAAATGTATTTGGCCAGTAAAGGTAATTGTCTCTGTGATTTTTGAATTATAAACGTACAAGAGAAGATTTAAGGTTTTATTGCATGTTTTCTTATCAGATAATACTACAATGGATAAACTGAGTGCACGTGATGTTGCGGTTGCTTCATCAGTCTCAAAAATATTTGCATCCACATTGACTTATCCACATGAGGTATGATGTTTGTAATGACCTTTTTTGGGTGGGTGGTCTGGTTTGGGGTTGGATGTTGGTTTCAAGATTTGAGACTTTCTCTTTTCCTACAATTTTAAAAGATTTAAAAATTAAAACCACCCAGTTCAAAAGCAGTGCCATTGAGAAGAATCTCCAATGGCCATTAGACTCATATCCTTGAGCCCCGTTTCAGATCTTTTTAGGGCTTTAAGGAAAAATAGAGGTAAACTACATTATGCATATATATCCTAAAGTAATATTTTCTTTTAACCTATTAAATTGAACCTTCGATACTTTTCCTTAATCCACGCACAAGTTGTTTTCTTCAGTAATTATGAGAATAGAAATCTTGTGTTAAAACATTCTATAGCCCACTCTACAAAACCTTATCCAACAATTTGGGATAGGATTCCAGAATTATCACCGTTTCATTGTATTGATATTTTTTTACAACATTTCCACGAAGAATCTTTGGTAGCTAACAAAAGCAATAACAAATAATTTATTATGTAATGACATAGGTGGTACGCTCAAGGCTTCAAGAACAAGGCCACCACTCTGAGAAACGATACTCTGGTGTGGTTGATTGCATTAAGAAAGTATTTCAGCTAGAAGGTCTCCCGGGATTTTACCGTGGGTGTGCGACCAACCTTCTCAGGACAACTCCTGCTGCTGTTATAACATTCACCAGCTTTGAGATGATTCACCGGTTTCTTGTTTCCCTTTACCCACCTGATCCACAGCCGCACACATTGTGAAGATGAATCATACCAACTTGAAGACATATCATTCAGTAGTTTGCATCCCCTGACAAGAAAAGATTAATCAGAGCAGTTATACCGTTGCTTGGTGATGATTACATTATTGGTGTATAATAACTGTGCCTTGTAGCTTTTAACAACATTCCCAGATATTCCTATCACCATTCCCTCATCAAAGTTCCATAAAATCAAAGGTTCCTAAGGGAGGGTGACATTTATGTAATACTGACAGTGATGATGATGATGATAAGTGGGTACGATCTGAACATTTATGATTACTACATTTTTTTTCATGGATTGTTGAATAAAATCTTGACTTGCGATTTTTCCTTTCTTCAAATTACGGAAGTAACTGTTTTTCTATTATAGTTTTATTATCCCATTCCTTATTATGTTCCCAACGAGTGTTGGGTTTTTGAGTAGTGTTACATTTGGGCTCTAAGATCTATGGGGAACTTGAGATGCTTCGAGTCTCATGTTTGCCCAAGGAACGTGGCTATGGAGCGTGGCCGATTTTCTATTGACAGCCATCATGAAATGAACAGTACCAGCAATACTATTCTATGGAACCCAACTGCTGGACTTGGGAGCCCTGTTCTTACAAGACGAAGACGGTTCAATGGCTTGATGTTTTCGAACTGAAAGCCCCAATATAAAAAATCAAAGCCCAGGCCATCCCTTAACATTGGATTCTCTTGAAACGTGAAGTGGTTGATTTTACACCTCTTCATTGGAGATGGAGCGGGAGAGGTTTCTTGGCGAATATTAGATGGCTTAGGCTAATCCTGATTGCTTTAGTTGTGCATGCACATCAGCCATGTTGGGTGTGGGAGGAATAAAAACTAGTCATGGACAAGGTATCTATGCTTTTGTGGTAGAGATGTAAAATCTCTTACTTTTTTTCCCCCTTTAGCTTTAGCAGGTTGAGTTGTCCAAATCGAATGATCTTGAATTAACAAACGACTTGTCTAATCATTCTATATTTTTTCCTTGATAAGATAGGCTATTTATAGAAGTTTCATACCAAATACATGCTACATTATTCACATTTAGACGTAAATTCTCGTCCCATGATAGAATTGAATTATATGGCCTTTATTAATAAAGGAGAAGAGCCCACTCACAAGCTTTGGGACAAAAACAAATGAACTTGATTATAAAAATCGTCCCTCTTTTCATCCCACTACGAGTAATAAGTGTACTAATAAAGGAGAAGAGCCCATAAACCGAGTATTTGACAACTCATCATCCAAGAAAAAGCATCCTTGAGCTTCATTCTCTTACTGTAAGATTAACCAATTAAGACAAGTTAATACTTAGACATTCTTTAACAGAAAATCTTTTCCCTTTTCTCCAGGACTTTATTTTTTTGTTATTAAAAGAAGAAATAGATAGACTAATAAGCTGACACGTTAATTACTTTCACATTCACACGTGAGATGGAAATTCATAGTGATAAAAGTGCTGTGCTGAAGCTTTTCTCTTAACTTCCTCTTGTCCTACGCTTCAGCCTTTTAGAATCTTAGTGGGTGATGCTGAAATCTGAGCAACCAAATGTTGCAGCAAGTAACACAGAATTATGACAAGGCATGGCAAGGAAATGAACTTGAGGAGCAGAAGGACTGCCCTTTCAACTCTCATCATTGTTTGGTCGGTCCATTCCATTCTATTTCTATAAAGTCATCAAAAGATATGAGAGTGCAAGGTATTCATGATTTTTGAGAATGTTGGTTGCCCCCACTTATTATAAAAAACACTAAACTATGATCATCTTTCTGCTCTTCTTTAATGTAATTTTATTGCTACTACTTCACTTTTAATTTAGATTAAACCAAAAATTTATATCTGATATTGGCAAGTAAAGTAACAACCAGCACTTCTTTGGATTCTCAAAAAACTAACAACTACCTACTGGCAAAGTTGGTCTCTGAACAAACCGTCTATTCTTGAAAACAAAGTCTTGATTTCTTTTATACTGTAATGTACCCAACTTAATTTAGATTTGCTATGGAGTTTATAAAAGTATCTGGTGGCTGGCGTTTGCTTTCCAGATGGGATTCCGATCCAAAAAATTGTCCTTAATTAACTCTTTACATTTCAGCCAGCTAACAATAATCATTATAATGATGATGGATGCTTTTACCTTTTTCCAATAACATGGAGACTATTAATTCTTCTTTTACTAAGTGGGCATCTTTGTATCACAACCTAAAGTTACCCTTTATTATCAGTGCTGTAAATGGCAATCTTCTATCCTTCTGGGCCACGGCTGGGGGGACTCCACCATTGCGGCACTGTTATGCACCTAAAAGAAACAAAAACGATTATAATTTGTTTGTGCCTTTGGCTACCTCAGGATTTAAAAGTGAAAAAGAAAGTGGTGCCCGCCCAAATCATGCCACTTTAGATTACATATAATAAGGGTATGGTACTCTAGTTTGTCAAAAGAATCTTTTCTTAACTATACTTAACAATTTCTTTTGTTCCCCAACAAGAGTTAACAGTCAATTTGGTAACTTTAAGTTGTTATTTTCTTGGATTACAAGCCATCTTGCATTCCAGAACCTGATAAATTAGAATGTACATATATAAACATCAATTTTTGGCGAAACATTTACATTCCTTACCTAACCTTAACATGAGCAAAAGGGGTGAAAAGATCAATTTACAACTTGGACAAAATTTTGGATAAGATGACGCATGTGCTTGTTTTTATGATGTGGCTTGCCACCTTCATGGCTTGAATCTGCACATTCCTGCAACAGAAGAAAGTGATGTGCACTTAAATTCTAATTAATGAATATAATCATGTCCAGAGCCAGCATAGGCACAGCTGTGGGTTCATTTTACATGTGAAGGTTATGATTGATCAGGAAAAGGTATTTGACATTCCTATAAAAACTTTAGGCACTGAATTGCTTATCCCAGAGATTATCTTCCTTAAAATTAGTATTGGCAATCATAGTTCAACATTACAACTACAGATCATTAGTGATTATGCTTGTCCCAAATATTAAATAATACACATCCAAAACTCAATAATCACATAGTGGCTGGATATTTAAAAGCATTTCCATTATGAGCATGGGCATTTCTTTTTTTAATTCAATAAATTAGTGACACAAAATTTGGTGGTATAATTATCAACATCATAAATTTTACATAACCCAAATAAATTTGGCTGTAACAAAGAAGCCAAAACAAGAATCTATGTTGTACCTTTTTTACTAATCTTTTTTTTTTAATTATATAAATTGTATAAATTTCTAATTTCTTGCAATTATTAACTGGCCGGGCAGCTTACGCGCTCGATCTGCGTCTGGGTCTGTGTTGTGAAGTGATGGACCTGTTCTTACCACTAAAGTCTTAGAGCTTGTAAGAAGCAGGACGGTGACTTGACAAACTAACACTTACATGACACATGGCGAGAAAAATGGTGTAGCAGCAACGTGGCTTCTAGTAATTTGCCCGTTCTTCGACAATCTGAAAACGCTGTAATGTCATAAGGACGTAGATGAAGCGAATCAAATATTGAAAGCATGCCGAACGCCCGTGGTGAGGGTCCCAAAAGGCCGCGCTACTTGGTCCGAAGCACTTAGGTTAGGTGCCAAACCGCCCATTTGAATTTTTTGAACGTTGAAGCCATCCAAGCGTCTGAATGGTCGCATGTGCCCTCCATGCCAATTTGATGGTCATCACCTCATCCCCTTCCCCTGGCCCTTGTCCCTTGTACTCAAAAAGGTTGGTTTTCTCCAGAATCTTCATTGGTTTCTTGCAAATTTACTTCATTTTTTTTTCAATTAATGACTATGGACAAGTGGTTCTAATTTATGTTTAAATTTTTTGGTTAGATTCAATCTCATCTAATAATCATATAGTAAACTTGGTTAAGATGGATCTATTCAATTTTTTACTTTAAAATACAAATATATATGAAAAAAATATGTTAGACTGTGAATAATATTATTAATAATTAGACAGAGTAATCAAATGTTAAGGGTTAGGTTGGGTTGATGTTTAGTGTATATATATATATATATATATATTGATTTTATACTAAGTTTAAGTTGTGAATAAAAATATCATTTTATATTAGATATTAAAGTGTCTATAAACATGTTTTTTATAGGTTTACTGAAAATGTTAAACTTGAATCAGTCAATCGATTATGACTAACGGATAAAGTACTTGGTAACCTGTAATATTTAACGGATAAAAAATACATCAATCCGTTAACTTATAGTTGGTTAGATGATAAAAATAAAAATAAAAAAATAAAGATTTGACTAAGTTATAGAATACTCTCTTAAATTTAGTTATTTTCATAGATTGTTCAATGTTATAGTAATGGGTAAATGATTTTTTTTTTTTTAATTGTTATTATTATAATAAGAATCTTGAATGTTGTTACTTTTACCAAATCAATAATTCAATTTGTAATGTAAGACAAGTATTAAATAGTATAATAACATTTTATATTGAATTTAATTTTCGTGAGAAGAGATGTAAAATCATGAACAAGATAGAAAGGGAAAGCTTTCAAACTTAGAAAAAAAAATTTAAAAATTTCAGTTACTTAGATTACAAGGTCATGACCTCTTGATGGCATTTGGTTAATAAAATCATCATTATGGCCCAAGATAACCATACAAGGTCGGTAACCGTTTTCACCAACCATTTCCACTTCTTGAAAGGTGTATAATGCCAACCAAATAGCGAGTCCTTTTCATTTAGACTCTTGCCCATTTGATATTATAAATAATGCATGAATAGAATGCAAAGTATCCAACTTCTTTACTTGATTAAGAATGCATTGGTATTCAATTTCTTGGCTTCAAAACATGGCCGTGATCAATACCAATCTTGAATTTGGTTATTTTACCATTTTAGTCAAATCTACTTACTGCAGATGATGTTGTGCTTGTTATTTTACCAGTTGGTGGTGACAATCCAGGGGAATTCTTTTATTGCATTATATGGGAATACAGATCTTGATCATAAAATTGATTATGTTTCCAACATGGGATGTTTTAGTTATTAATGTTTCCAAATCCATCTTAATTAAACTCTTATGCTGAGAGAATCTACTACCAAAAGCAATCTTGGTTTTACTTTCAACTACAAAGTCAAGTTAATTAATGTGGTAGCTTGGAGAGTTGGAATCTTGTCTTCCAAAACCTAAAGCAACGGAGCATATAATTTGAGGATAAGAGGGTCTACTGAAATCAACATTTGAATTTATGTTACATGATGACGTGTGAAATGGACAAACAATACCATCCAAATTCCAAAATGCTTTCAAATATTTTTCAATTTCTTTTGAAATTTTGAACCCTCCAAGGAGGGCTCTCTACTTGTTTTAAAGGTTTGACATCACATCATGAAAATCATAAATTAATTATTGTATTTTATTTTTTTAAATAAAAAATCAAATACCCACTCAAAAGTTTCGGCTTCAGTGGAGCCTATTCACTATTGACTTGGAATCGAAAATTTATCAAGACATTGACTTAAAATTCGAGTAAATATATTAGTTTTGAGTTTTCAAATACGGGCGCTAAAACGTAGGTAGAGAAGAAACTACGTCGTTTTACAACGTCAAGGTTATATTATGAAGCGCACGCGCTGTGAGCGCACCTAAACTATGTTTCCTTGGGTAAAAGATAGATACTGTGTTGGTTCAGCTCCGAAGGGAATAGGTTCGAAGAGAGGTTGGGAGAGAGGTTTGGGTTACAGAGAGTAAGGAGTGAGAGTATAAAGCAGAGATAAGCTTTCTACAAAGAAAGAGAAAAGCAAAAGGTAATGAAGAATGTGATTATGAGTATAGAGTATTAACGCACAACAACTATCAGAAGACAACTCAACTCCCTCTCCTCTCCTCTCTTCTCTGCACTTTTTATCTCTCTCTTCTCCGATCTCGCATTTGACTCCTGATTTTTACGATTTGATGGTTCAATTCTGACCCTTCAAGAATTCTGATTGCTGTAAACATATGGCGGGGGAGGGAACATTGTCGTTTTCGGTGGCATCAGTGGTGGAGGATGTGCTGCAACAGCACGGCACTAGATTGAGAAATCTTGATTTGGAGTCTAGAAAAGCTGAGGAAGCTGGTACTCTTCTGTTTGTTAATTTCTTCATTTTTGTCTTATTATATGCTCTGCCTCTGTACTTTAAGCTCAAGTTTCGTTTTGAATTTGATAGGAATTGTATGTTAAGCATAATTTCTGATGAAATATATTTTTAAAAATTTTCAAATTGTGGTCTTTTGATGATAAAGATTTTGGTTTCTGATTTTTTTTTAAACAAAAAATATTTGGGAACTGGAGAAATAAAATCTGACTACGTGAACTTAGCTGAGGTGGCTTTTCGTTTATTATATAAAATAAAAAGAGGTTGTGTTTCTCTTTTCTGCATATTAAATTGTATTGTGTATGGTTTCTGAGAGGCGCACCGAAACAATCTGGGCGCTTAACTTCAGTCTGCAATATCCATGAAGTACTCGAAATTTAAGTCTATCTTTTGTGTTTTTAAAGCTGTTTGTTAGGAATAATTGTGATTGAGATCAAAATTTGAAAAAATTAAAATAATTCAAAGCTTACGTACTTATCCTAGAAACTTAAATGAGCTGATGATCTTTGTTTCACAGCATCAAGAAGGTATGAAGCGGCTGGGTGGCTAAGGAAAATGGTAGGAGTTGTTGCGGCTAAAGATTTGCCAGCTGAGCCTTCAGAAGAAGAGTTTAGGCTTGGATTGAGGAGTGGGATTATCCTTTGCAATGCTCTTAACAAAATTCAACCCGGAGCCGTGCCTAAGGTAAATATCATCTTGATTTTTTTTTTGTTTCAATATTAAATGATGTTTTAATGAATGTGATTTTGACATTGGGTAATCGTTTTAGGTTGTAGAAACTCCTGAGGCTGTCCTCGTCCCTGACGGAGCCGCATTATCAGCATTTCAATACTTTGAAAATGTGAGGAATTTCCTTGTGGCTGTGCAAGAGATGGGGCATCCTACTTTTGAAGCGTCTGATCTTGAACAGGTGGATTCTGTAAATAAAAGGAAAGACCAAGAGAATTTTATTGTTATAATCTAATATTTGCTTTTCTTTATTTCTTAAATATCTAGGGAGGGAAGTCTGCAAGGGTTGTGAATTGTGTTCTAGCACTTAAATCCTACAGCGAGTGGAAACAGACCGGTGGAAATGGAATATGGAAATTTGGTGGAAATATAAAATCTACCACGTTGGGAAAAACTTTTGTGAGGAAAAATTCAGAGCCGTTCATGAATTCCTTATCAAGAACCTCCTCAATGAATGAAAAGGCTTTGAATTCTCAATCTTCTGACATTGAATCTAATAAAATGGTTGGTAAGCTTAATTGCATTAATTTGGTTCAGTTATTCAATCTAATAGTGTCAGAGGGGAATAACTTTAAGTTTTTCATATTATTCTTTGCAGTGTAATTCTGGTTCCTTCAGTATGCTCATCCGTGCACTTATTTTAGATAAAAAGCCTGAAGAAGTTACAACGGTAAGGTTCTATCATATGTTTGCTTTATTAAACCACCAACATTATTCCTTAAAAGTATTATCAGAATGGCACTACTGCTATTGATTGTTTCACAATTGTAGCTACTAATTTCCTATTCATGTCATCTTTTGCTTGTAATAGGTGGTGGAATCTGTACTAAGCAAGGTTGTGGAGGAGTTTGAGCATCGTATTGCAAGCCAAAGTGAACAAGTATGTTAGTCCTTTTATCATTCCAGAGTCCCACATATCCAATTCATAGAAGAATAGAGTCATCTTATTATTAATCAAAATCAGTTAAATATATTTTTTTTGTCTGTTTTGTAATTTGAAGATGAAAACATCTCCAAGAGATATAGCTGCTTCTCACGGAAACAAATCTCTATTAAAATCTGCTATTGTTGATAAAAAGGTGATTTATTGATCTTTTATGTCAAAAGGTTGTCAAAGTTAAAGTAACCATGTATCTCAAAATTTCTGATGCTTTTTTACTGTTGTTTTAATGATTTAGTTTGAAGAAAAAAGATCCAAAGTGATAAAGAAAGAGGACTACTTTAGAAATCACATTCCCGATGAAGAACTAAAAAGTCGGTGTCTAAAACAGCAAATGATCTTTGATAAGCAACAAAGAGATATTCTGGTATGGTCAAATATGTATCTTTATATTTTATCTTCTTCTCTTTTTCCTTAAAAAGTTTCTTCAGTTGATCGTAATTGTGGTTATTTTATATTTTATATTTTATATTTTAGGAACTAAAGCATGCTCTTCATACTACAAAAGTTGGTATGCAGTTTATGCAAATGAAATTTCATGAGGAATTCAACTCCCTTGGTAAGGATTCATTTGGAAAGAGGGTTGGAAAGTTAATCGGTGCAACAAGTACTTTTTATCTAATAGTTCTTTACATTATGTCTTCTTTGTAGGTATGCACATTCATGGTCTAGCTCACGCCGCTTCTGGTTATCATAGAGTTCTTGAGGAGAATCGCAAGCTATACAATCAGGTGCAAGACCTTAAGGGTAAGTTACTAGTTACCTAAAGCCTCATTTTCATGTTTGTTTTTGTACTGTTTGTAACAACTCCAAACTAATTGATTATTTCCTTTGTTCCCCAGGAAGTATCCGTGTTTATTGTCGAGTGAGACCATTCTTATCTGGTCAATCAAATTATTTGAGTGCTGTGGATCATGTAGAAGAGGGAAATATTACTATTAACACTTCATCCAAGTATGGTAAAGGATGCAAGTCCTTCAACTTCAACAAAGTCTTTGGGCCATCTGCGACACAGGGTTAGTAAATCTAGGTTATTCTCCCCACTCTTTCCATCGAAAATTTTTTAGAGTACTTATAGGTTGCTAAATAATACTATAATGCAGCGGAGGTCTTCTCTGATATGCAGCCACTAATTCGATCAGTTCTTGATGGATACAATGTTTGTATATTTGCATATGGCCAAACTGGATCAGGAAAAACTTATACTATGGTAAGCTTCAGCTGAATTATATCGGAAAACATGATAATATATTGTCATTTGTTTGATAAATAATGAAAATTATGTTTACTTTTTTAATATTTCCAGACTGGACCCAAGGAACTTTCAGAGAGAAGCCAAGGTGTTAACTACAGAGCATTAAGTGATTTGTTTCTTCTAGCAGAACAAAGAAAAGATGTTTTTCGTTATAATGTCACTGTTCAGATGTTGGAGATATATAATGAGCAAGTGAGGGATTTGCTTGTTCATGATGGAAGTAACAAAAGATATCCTTTACCAATTATTTCTTCCTTTTATAATATTATGAAATTAAATTTGTTGTAAGTCACAATTGTTTAAGCAAAAAAAAGTTTCAAGAAATTCATAGCTCCAAATTTCATTTGGTATAAATCTGGATAAACATTGAATAATATTTCAAAAACTCAAAATTAATCTTTTTATGAAATTCTTGTTTTCTTTAATTTTTCACAAGTTCTTTATCACAATTTCCCACTTGGTTTTTCCTTAACTATGACCACATTAGAGATCCGTAACAGTTCGCAGACAGGTCTTAATGTACCGGATGCAAGCCTTATTCCTGTTTCATCAACAGCTGATGTCATTGATCTAATGAACCTTGGACAAAGAAACCGTGCAGTGGGTGCAACAGCCTTGAATGATCGTAGTAGTCGCTCACACAGGTAATAATTTATTCCTTTACATGCTTCTTTTTGCATGATTATGCAAGCTTATCTCTTGCTAAGGTAACTTCTATTTTTTATCTATTTGCAGTTGCTTGACAGTGCACATTCAAGGAAGAGACTTGACATCGGGAACTTTATACCGTGGGTGCATGCACCTGGTTGATCTGGCTGGAAGTGAGAGGGTAAATAAGTCTGAGGTGACGGGAGATAGACTAAAAGAGGCACAACACATAAACAAATCTCTCTCAGCTTTAGGAGATGTTATCTCTTCTCTTGCACAAAAAAACCCACATGTTCCATACAGAAACAGCAAACTCACACAACTCCTCCAAGACTCACTTGGTATGGTTAATGAAAACACACATTCTCAACTCTTGTTCTTTTCGTCTTCTTGATGTTATGGTTAAACATCTAGACTAAATTCCATTTTCAGGAGGACAAGCCAAGACACTAATGTTTGTTCACATAAGCCCTGAACCTGATGCTGTTGGTGAAACAATAAGTACACTTAAATTTGCAGAGCGGGTAGCCACTGTTGAACTTGGTGCTGCTCGAGTTAACAAAGATAGTTCGGATGTCAAAGAGCTTAAACAACAGGTTCTTAGACTCGGAAACTTCAAGCCTTTCATGACAGTTATCTTATTATATTTGCAATTTTAGGTTCTTTTTGTTAAACATTTCAATTTATCTAATCAGATTGCCAGCCTTAAGGCTGCATTAGCGAGGAAAGACGGAGAACCAGATCATATTCAACATTCGATATCAGGCAGCTCTGAAAGATGTAGAACAAAAGCTAGTGAGTTATCACCTTTTAATTCTAACCAAAGAGTTGGAGATATATTGGGTGATCAAAATAGCTATCGGCAACCTATGGGTGATGTAGGAAACATAGAGGTACTTCCATTTTCCTATCCAAACTGGAAATGACTTTCAGTTTCTTTGAGCATGGAAATTGATGACGGAAAATCATATTAAAGCACATGAATATTCGAATGTCATTGGCTTTTCTGCCATGTGCAATCCTGTAATTTGACAACACCAACTATTTCCACCAACTTTTACTTTGGTTAACATTTTTTGGTAGCATTTCTAACACCTGACTATTCACAAGAGAGTTTAAAGATTAGTTTAATAATAACCAAGCTCAATCTCTTGTTTTAATTAATTGATTAGAGTTTTTTTTTTTTTAATCTATAAAATATCAAATTTGATTTTGTAGGCTCAAGCAAACTCTGCAGTGAGGCAAAAGAGGCAAAGCTTTGATCTTGATGAGCTATTGGCAAATTCTCCTAGTTGGCCTCCAGTTATTAGTCCAGGCCAAAATTTTAGGGAGGATGAGAGAGAACTGACTTCAGGTGAATGGGTGGACAAAGTCATGGTTAACAAGCAAGATATTGTAAATAAAGTTGAAAACTCTCTAGGATGTTGGGAAACAGATACCGGGCATTCACCTGATGTTTTTTACCAAAAATATCTCCAAGATTCTTCGAAAATTTACCCAGAACAATTGTTTATGGGAAGCAACCAGTTCAATGTTGCAACATCGGATGATCTAGATGATCTTGATGCTGCTACCAGTGATTCATCTGAACCTGATTTGCTTTGGCAGTTTAATCCGTCCAAATTTAGTAGCACAGCAAATGGGATGGAGACAAAGACCAAAAAGCAAAATTTAAAATCAGCAAAGACGTTAGAACAAAGGTATTATAAAAGAAAACACCATCTTGATGAATGCTTCTTTTGAACTATAGATTGATCTTACATTCACAAGCTAAATTCTCTGCAAAGTAATATTAAACTGTTATCTAACAAGTTCTTTACTTTGCTGCAGGAACCTAAATCCTGTTCTAGGTCCTTCACCATCAAGGAAACTAAATGGTGTTGGCGCCCCTCTACATCGGAGTGGGAGGCAGCCTGCCTCTGCTGAAGGGAAAAGGAAAACTGGCAGTAGAAAATAGGAGTGTCGTTAGCCAAATCAGAAAGTGATTTTTTTTTTTCTTTGCATTTGTGATTCTTTAGGGAGAGGTTCGGTATTCCGTTATTTTATTTGTTGTAATTTTTATAAATATAGTAAAATGCAGCAATAAATCCAGTTGCTTTTGGTACCTAGTGGTGAGTAAAACAAATGTACCCTGACTGATTGGGCTTGGTGACAGTTTTTTTGTCTATATTTCCACTTCTTTTAACTGAATGAAAAGTGAATACACCAATATGTGCTTATATACAAAGATTTGATTTGAACTTTGATATCTCTTACTCTCTTTTTTTCAAGTATTTAGTTATCAATTATCTACACCAAAATTCTTGTATGATTATCAGAATATCTTATAGAGAGATGGTTAGTTTCAAGCAAGATAAAGTATATGATTGATTTCTACAACTGCTTTGAGTTCATGGCAATTGAGAGTTTCAGGGGCGATTCAAGCAAGATAACTTAAAATATGAAAATAATCCATAAAAAATTCTCTTCTGGCACTAAAATTGAGGTTTATATACCAAAGGAATTCATATGAAAATTATTCTGTTAAGCATCAGTGAGCAAAATGTTGTTTTCTACTTTATCTTGCCCTTCCGCCCTCGCTTACTGGCGAGCCCGTGATCATTTTTGTTGCTTTTGAACAGAGGCAAGCGTCAAAGTTTGTGAATTGGATCGAACCAATTGATAAAGTTTTGTTTGAGTTCAGCCCATGCTCAACTCGAACTAGGAAATACGCACTCGCAAGTGCCCAAGGCGCCTAACAGTACCACCGATTTGAGACTCCACGTTAACATAGGCCACAAACCAGCTACTGCCACGGAGCACGACATTTTTACAAAATAGATGCAGAGCTTCAGCAAGCAATCAATTATCTTTCTCAATCTGTGGACTAAATTGCAAAAATCTTGTACCCTTGGTTAAAGAAAGAAACCTCTGGAACCTTCTCAAACCCAACACAACGCCACACACTCTATTGGTAGAAATTTATGTTTGCATGTTATGTTAGTTTTATGACCACATTACCTTAAGAACAGAAACCAAACCAACTAAAAGTGTTCAAAACCACTTCTAGCTTCCTTGTTTCTCCATTTCATTACAGTCCTTTTAGCTTTTATCATTGCTTTAGAAAATGTCCAGCAGCAGTACTTGCTACTATTCCGTGCTCGGATTAAGTAAACAGGCGTCTGGTAAAGAGATTCGAGACGCATACAGGAAACTTGCTCTGGTAAGATGATACTCATTATATTCCGGGTTTTCTTTGTTTATACAGGTTTCAGTTGGTTTAGTCCTCGTTATAATTTGTTGGGTTCTTGAAGAAATGGCATCCGGATAGATGGATGAAAAACCCCGTTGTCGCTGGAGAAGCCAAAAGGCGATTTCAGCAAATACAAGAGGCTTATTCAGGTATGTATATGTATATATATATATATAACAATGTAACCAAAAATATCTATATAATATAATTAATTTAATTATGTGGTGAAGCGAAGACAACTAAAATTTATTTCATATTTGTTTGTTGAAAAAGCTTAGGAGCTTAGCTGATAAGTTGTGTATTATGTTTCGGTGTCAGTTTTATCAGATGAAGGAAAGAGAACAGTTTACGATGCTGCATTGTTAGGCTTCCTCACGGATGACGATGATGAAGTGAGCTTAATTAATTTTGTTACTCCAGCTAATATCTTTTAATGGTACTTAGATACTGAATTGTATTGTAATTTTGGAAACAGGGATTTTATGATTTCATACACGAAATGGCTCTGATGACGGAAACTGCGAGGCCGCAGGTATTTTCCTTCTGACTTTCATGTATTCAATCACGTAGTCCTTGCTTGCAGTAGATTTGTGAAATCTGATAATTAGAATTGTCTTTTTAGGAGGGATCAAGTCTCGAGGACCTTCAAGGCTTGTTAATGGAGATGATGGCGGGGAGTGAAAGGGTCGAATTTGGCCTTGACTGGGACACTTGTCCAACAGCTAGGAAAAGGACTCGTGTCAGCTGAATTTTATGCTTTCGTGTCATCGTGTGTAAATCAAATTGTGCCATATATTAATATGAAGTAGCCCCTTGTTATGTTCACTTGAGTTAAAGATAAAAAATTAAAATCGAAGAAAAGCTTCTGAAAACGCTGCTGCTACAAGGGCCTATTTACTCGGGTCTGCCTCCTTCAAAAGGGCTGAACTGATTAGACCAAGAAACCGAATCACAAAAATGTTAATCGATGAAAAATGAGAAAATTTTAGTTTAATGACGTCAGTATTTTTATTGGTAATGATCGCTCTTATTTGAAACGCACCGTTTCAAATGCCGACAGGAAACGGTTAAAGGGGTTTTCTAACGGGAAGTGTCGAGATAACCCACAAGGTATTGGTTAATCACAATTGCGTCCAAGTTTCAACTACGAACAAAAAGACCCCATCCGTTAGACTTGAATTCCATCCAAATAATTTTTAACGTAAGATGTTGGGGTGTTGTTGTTAATATTTGAAACTAGTGTGCATTGGCTAGTCAACCAACATCTCCGGGTTGTCTATAAATACCCCGTTTTTAAACTGAGTGAAACCCACAAAACCCTATTCGCAAAACCCTAACGTTTTCCTCCAATCTCAAGTAGAATTTGTAGAATTTCAAATTTGTATTGTTCGTTATCAATTATAAATTGATCAAAGAAACCATAAGTAAGCTTACAAGATAAAGAAAATGGAAAGCGGCGTGAAGGGAGATTCTATAGACAAATTGAAAGGACTTCAAATCACCTCTCTAGACGATGACGAAGAACCGGAAATTGTTGCTGACGAATTTGATGATGCTGATGAAGACGATGATGATGAAGACGACGAAGAAAAAGAACCGGTAACGCTAGGTTTTTTGGAGAAGCCAAAAAATAAATGGTCACTTCTTCGCCACTTATATCCTAGCAAAGCAGGAGGAACACCAGTAAATGCTCCGCCCTAACAGCGATTATTTGAACTTGTGATTTTAAGTTATTATTATTATTATTATTATTTTCTTCATTTCTTTTAGGCATGGTTGGATCCCGTTAATTTACCATCAGGAAGGTCCTGCCTTTGTGATATATGTGGAGAACCGCTTCAATTTGTGCTTCAGGTTTTCGTTTTTTTTTTTTTTTTTTTAATTTATGATGATGAATGTAACTGTTTATGAATATTATCTTTTTTTTTTTGTTCTTTTGTATGCTCAGGTGTATGCTCCAATAATGGAGAAAGATTCAACATTTCATCGTACTTTATTTGTGTTCATGTGCTCATCAATGACATGTCTTCTCAGAGATCAACATGAGCAATGGAAACGCCCCCCTGAGAAGCCATCCCGGAGGTATTGCTTGGAAATTTATAACTTTCTTTTACCTTTGGAAATAAGAATGAGTTGATCTCATTTTATAATTCTCTTTACTTACATTGTGGCTTATCATTGTGTAATGCTCTCTTTAGTGTGAAGGTTTTCCGTTGCCAATTGCCTCGTGCTAATCCTTTTTACTCGAGTGAGCCCCCAAAGTACAATGGGACTGACAAACCTGCTGGACCTGGAGGTACCTTCTAGTCTTAATTATTTTCTTTCTTTGATTTCTTTGATTGCCAAATATAATATACTACACTAGCTTTGATATACGAACTAGCCAACATTTGATTATTGGTGATATTTACATTGGATATGGAGTTAATCTGGAAATTTTTGAATAATAATTAATAGTTGGATATGCTCTATGAAACCTGTATGAGTTGGGGCTTCATATTCTGTGTGTGAATGAGACTCCTTTGTTGATTTATCTGATAGTGGATGCTGTTGTGCAGGGTCTTCTATTGATACTATCTAAAATTGTATGCTCTTGCAGAGAAGTTTTGTTACTGTAGTTTATTTTGCATCATTTTTAATGTACTGTATTGATTTCAGAATTAGAATTCTGGTTTTGTCAAACCATACTCGTATGTGAAGTGTTGATTTATTGTTAACAGTCAAATCAACGAGAGAACACCTTGTTGCTCACAAAGAATTAGATCTGCTTAGTGGTATTACAACATTTTTCTGCTGATACCTATCGGCAGTAAACTGCAGTTTTCTGATTGCCCATAATGCAAGGGCTCTAAAACTTCTTTTATGATGTTGTCATCATTTTTAAAGAATATTACTTTTTTCCACCTCATGAAACCTAGATGCTCTTAACAAATGATTTGCCAATCGAAGAGATCTAGGTCGGTATTTAGGTACCAGATGTTCAACAATTCTACCAAGGGCTTGAAACTTGTCTGAATACATGTTTGTTTTAGAGTATTCATATTTTATTTTTCATTGCATTCACACTCCCAACTCCTAATTGTTTTGATTTGTTTGTTTGTTTAGTTGCAGTTTGTAATTGGTGCGGTACTTGGAAAGGAGATAAAGTCTGTAGTAATTGCAAAAGAGCTCGTTATTGCTCACAGAAACACCAGGTAATTAGACTGTAGTTTTCTTTTTGCCCCTATCAATCTTTATCCATGCCATAATAGTTATACCTGCTTCACCTGTCCACTCTTCTTTTTGGCTTTTGAAGGTTATGCACTGGCGATCTGGTCATAAAATTGCATGTCAGGAGCTGAGCCTTTCTTCTCATTCATCTGACTCTAACTCCTCGGATGGTGAAACCACTTCAGCAGAAAGACAGACAGGCTAGTAAAATACTAGTGCCCTGGGATTCACTCGAATACTTATACTCCTAGTAATATACAGGATGTTGTATTTGCATGATATGCCTTCTTGTTTATAAGAAACTAAAATATAAGTACACCTTAGTTGGCATTAACTGTTTATATACCAGATAATCCTAAGGTCTAATGTGATACCTGAAATGTTGCTTATTGAATATGGTCAAACTAGGGCAGTACTATTACTTACCAGCCTGAGCAAGATGGTGGTGAAAACCAGTTCAAATATGAGTCAGTCTCTGGCTTGCAAGTTAGTATTGACATTTTTGCGCTCTGGATTTTGATTTGCATTCACTATTTATTTTCATTCCCCTGGCAATATCAAGTTGATGTGTGCGTCAGCTCCATGAAAGTTTTATTGTGTAATGGCTTCCAAATTTGGTTTCTGATTAAGATATTGATTTGCAAACAGTTGCAAGCAATAGTCTATGGCCGGAATATGAGATAATAAATGAGGATGAGAGTGAGTACGACACCGAAATGTTTGAGGATAATGGAAATGCTAGTTCATTGATATCCAAGACAGGAATGGATGATACGATGAAGTCATTGTTGAATGATTTTGAGGTATTAATCACAATGCTTATGCAGTCAGGGCTATGAGTGTTTTCATAAATCTCTTCGATGTTTTTTTATTGATGAACAGGGAGATGGTGACCGAAAGAGCTGGGCTTCTTTTCAAGAGCATATTGGTAGAGCCCCTGAACAAGTTATAAGGTGACTAGTAATATGGTCTTCAAAATGGCAAGTACATTATGTAGCAGTTTGAAATGCATATGCATTTGGACCTATAATGTGATGACAGACATAGGACATATAAGGGAACAAATACAGATAAAATTTTGAAGTGTACTTGTGCAATCATGTGGGCCACCTTGGCTTTTTCATACTTATTTGTGTGCTTTAATATGGATATGTGTGCCTTTGCATGGATGATGGCAATTTCAAACGAAGGCCCTACTAGGCCACTTGTATAGGCTGCAGGGCCTTCTTTTTTTTTTTTTTTTTTATAAATAAATAAATAATATAAAATGATGAAATGTCATTGGTTAAAGACACTTAAGTGCCTGGTAATCTACGTATGGTTGATAAACTGGTTAGACAATGCATATCCAAACTTTGTAAAGGTTGGATTTGGAATTTACATCTGTCAGATGTTGGACAGATCACATTGTAGTTCTTTCTTGCATAATATATTTTCGTACTTTTATGAATTACACAAACATTATTACAAGTGTTTGATATAATCTGCTGGTGGTTTCTGAAGCACATGTATCCTTCCCTTATTTGATATGTAGTGTTGGATAATTTATTTCTTTGGTTTCAAAATAACAGGTATTGTCGGAGTGCTAGTGCTAAAGCATTGTGGCCCATGTCAAGTGGCAGGCCATCGAAGGCTGATATTCCCAAATGCAGTTACTGTGGTTGTCCTAGGTGTTTGGAATTTCAGGTGTGATATTGTATATGAGTAGTAAGTTTTTGTTCTGATTGAAGCTTAGATATCTTTTGCAATATAAAACAAAAGTAAAATGGGAAGAGAAAGCCTTTAAATGCTAGTTTGAGTACATGGTGTTTCTTTAACATTTTATTTGGTCGCATTATGTTCCATCTCATGTTATATTCTTTTGTATACTTTCTTATATATATCAAATTTAGAATACCTTAAAGGATTTTGGTTGATGTTTTTGCTTCTTTGGTGGCCTCAGATCTTGCCTCAACTGCTATATTACTTTGGTGTAAAGAATGATGTGGATTCTCTTGATTGGGCTACTATAGTTGTATACACATGTGAAGACTCTTGTGAGGCAAGTATGAATTACATTGAGGAATTTGTTTGGGTTCAACACTCTTCACCATGTGTTAATGTACCTTGAGAGCGTTTTTCTTGCTTTTGTTTGTTCAATATATGTTTGTTTGGTTGTCCTTCATTTTGGGCATAGAAGGAAAAATTGTGTTCTGTAATTCAGTGTGAAGGCAGACTTTACCATTTATTTATATATTTGGAAAAAATTGTTAGGAGTAAGGCAAATATTTCATATTTATAATTGGATGTTGATGGTTTTTTTTATTAAGTTCGAGTCTTTTTCAGTCAACTCAAACTAGAAGTGGAAATAATTGAGACGTATTTAAGTGGCTCTAAGACCAATTACAAGGTTGCAATAACGAATGAACAAAAGATAGATTCAGGACTTAGATCACAAGTGAAACCCAAAATATAATTCCGCGACTTGAAGCAATCAACCATAGTAAAAATGTGGTATAAGTGGTTTTTTTTCTTTCTTTTTCTTTACTGCGTTGCTACCATTTCATATTATGTGAGAAACATTCATCCCATATTCAACCAGTTTACACCAAAAAAATGGGAGACCAACCCGAGTAGCAAACTATTATACATGTTTACAATGTTTAATAATGGCACAGGATTTTATTGACCAAAAAAGAAAAGGACAACCATTGAAGCATTCTGACTCAGAGCTATGCTGAAGTAGCAAATGAAGCTGTACATGAGCATATGATCAGAGACGTGGTACTGCTTCGGAAGAATCATTTGTGGATATTGAGAATGATTGAAATAAGGGATTGAAGATGAAAAATTAGAAATATGATTATCTAGCAAAAATTATGTTGTGAATTGAAGGTATAACTAAAAAGACTTTAATTCTCATGTATAAAGGAATGAAATAATTGCGCTCTTATAGAGACGCAGCATGTGTAAAAGGATATAAGAGAGAGACGCAAGTGGAGGAGGAATTTGATAAAGGGCTCTGGAGATTGGTACATGGTTCAGGATACACTGCCTCTGAGGATCCCATCACATTGGAACAATACCAGAAGGCAGAAGATTTGGAAGTGATTGAAAAAGTAATATTTGAGAGACAAATCGATGTGAACGGAGATTCATAGATACCCGAAAAATTCCCAGCAACACTAATATTTGCGCCAACCATATTCTTAAAGGTGATGCCACTAACAACTGGTAGTGCTTTGGGATCAAATCTGTCGTCTGGATGTAAGCCAAAGTCACCTGTAGCACCAAGTGCCAAATTAACATTCTCCATTTCCACATCTGATACACGAATATCTTTCATGAAACCACCTCTGCCTCTTATTGTCTTGAGATGTATGCCAATGGCTGAGTCGTGAATCTGAAGTTTCTCCGCGAGTATTTCAGAAATGCCACCGGACATCTGACTGCCAAATGCTAATGAAGAGCCTGAAGAAGACTGAAGGTTAACTCCCCTGATGTGGACTTTTGTGGTAGGTTTGCCAAAGGAGATTCCATACTCATCCCATCCACTCTTTAAAGCTATTGCATCATAACTCATGCTAATGTTGCTGTCCTCAATGCAAACATAATCGGAGGAATCTGGAGTTTTTAAGTGCCAGATTTGTAAGGCTCAGAATGAGAGACATGATAGAGGCGGTAAAAGTTAATTGACTCAAAAAATTATTGACACTTTGAACGAACCTGGAACTACACCACAAGTGTAAGGAGATTCAGATGGGGCATAAGCTGTTATGTTTTGAACTTGCACATTACTACATTAGATAAAAACTAGGCATATTACGAATTTATCAAATCAAACTCTACTGTTTATTGAAAAGAAATACTTGATTTGGTAGTAAGTGAAATGGAGCAAATGGGGCAGCTCGTAGAGAACCTAGAAGCTACTAGTACCTGCAATATACTGGAAGCTACTAGTACCTGCAATATACTGGATGAATGTTCCAGGCTGGGGAATTCAAGAAGGTTAGGTTTGAAATGGTGACATCATTAGAATCTATAAATTCCACAAGATGCGGGCGGCTGTGATTTAATTGATTAGAATTGAACAGCTCCCACCAGACAGAGCCCTGCCCATCAATAGTTCCATTATCACCTGGGTGGAATTGAATTTAAGCACATAATATGAGAATTGACAGAAACGAAAAAATGCCTACAAAAAGGTCAAAGTTAACAGACAAACGGAAACGGGAGCAATATCCATGCCTGTAACCACCACGTCACTTAAATTGTATCCACTGATCAAGCTACTGTATCTTTCACCTGGTAGTTCAATCCCTCGACCATATGATGGCAGGGGTTCAACTACTTGCCAATGCGTGTAATCCTGTAAAGGCTACAACACTTAGAAAACCAATATAATAACAACAACAATAAACTTCAATAAAAACAAAACAAAACAAAATCACCGCACAAAAGGGATATGTTTATATTAATTTCAGTCGTTGGATATTTCCTTGTTACAATGGGCAGTCTAGAATCTAGATGAGCCAAATTAGCTTCAAAGCGTTATTTACTTTTACCAAACCAGTTACCTGGGATCCAAGAATGACAGCACCTCTTTCCAGGAAGAGTGTGAGGTGGCTAGTAAGGTTAAAGCTCCCAGTAAGCCATTTGCCCTGTGGAACATAAAGCTGAGCACCACCCTTATCAGCAAACGATTTGAGATAGAAGATTGCATTTTGGAAGGCAACAGTATTGAGTGTTTTGCCATCACCAACCGCACCAAATTCTAAAATAGATACACTGTGAGGTCTGGGTTCCAAAGACCTAGCATATGTGCAGTGCCCATCACTTTGTTCTCTGTTGTGTTCAACAGCCCCACTTAATGCTAGAATCAAAAGCAAAACCACCTGAAAAGAAATGAACAAAAGAAAAAAAAAAGTAAAAGAAAAGCATTACAAACTGCGAAACCTTCACTCAAGAATAAAAAAAGACGAAGGAAATAGTAAGAAAAAGATCAGGTTAATAACAAATAATAAAAGCTTTCAATTTAGTTACAGTGCTTTCTGTCCAAAAGACAGTGCAGAGAATAGCAGAAAGAAATAACTCAAAAGAGGGTTGCTATTCAAAAACAGCAGGAGAAGACAAACAGTCGAAAAGCCAGTCTAAACAGCAGGAGAAGACCAACAGTCGAAAAGCCAGTCTAAACAGACAGGAGAAGGCCAACAGTCGAAAGAAAAAAGGATTGTTATTTAAAAACTAAGGAGGAGAAGATGAACAGTTGACATGTTGCCGTAACACAGAACTTTGGATCCAGAAAAAAATGGTTGACTTATAATAGTTATGTATATTGAACAAGACTCTAAAGGGTCAGAACTAAAAGAATTATAAAGAGAAAGGAGTCTTACACAACCAGAAGAGATTCTGAAACAGACAAAAACAAGCCCGTTACAAGATTAAACGAGAAACCCGCTAAAAAAAAGGAACTATAAGACATCGAACTGGACTTCTGGGAATTTAATGACATTGCATACTTTCATTGTAGAATAAACCATTTAAGAGACAGAACACGCTTTAGTCTTCCACACTTAATTTTATAAACAACACACTGAGCTTAAATATTGTTAACCAAGCCATCTGGTAAACTGAAAGTCTTTGTTAACAATAAAACTGATAATTTGATGAAAAAAAAGATAAAAGATAAAAGAAAAAAAGATCAGAACTTGATCGTAAAGTTGATAACAACAACACTAACAGATAAGCTAGACTCAAATACAAAGCTCAATCTTAGAAGCAGAAGATCCACATCATTTCAGATTCTGAAGCAGGCAGCATTAGTCCATAACTGAAACAGATAAGATCTCCACAAGATCACTGCTTATACCAAATCACACAAAACTAAAACTTGCGCCAACTTTCTTTCGTGTTTTATGAAAACCCACCTCAAAGTCAATCTAAAAGACTTCATCTGCAAATACACAGAAGATGAAAACCTGTTTCATCTAACTATGCACACAAAATGAATCAAAACGATAAATACATATTAACCAACGTACTTACTAGCCTCTTCATGAGTCCGTATTACTTGGCTTCCTCCAACACTAACCAAAACGAAGCGAAGGCCGGACACAAAGACTTATTGTTACAAAGGAACAGAACAGTAATATGAACTGAAGAAGAATGAGGAAAGAAGACAAGGATCAAATAAGTTTTTATATGTATACTGATGCCAACAGAGTACATAAATAAAACAATAGAAACAAACGGGGTGGTAAGTGAAAACAACAGCCAGAGAAGAAAAGCTAACTCTTTGCTTATTCTATAAATACATAACACACCTCAAAGTTGAAAGTGCATAGTTAATCATATGATTACATTTTTCAGAATCTTAAGTAACCCTTTTATTAAAATAATTTCCAATTAATTTTAATTGAATTTGAATCTTCTGTTGCCGACGCATGATTGGTTTGATAGACAATAACGGCATTACAGCCTTAATCATGTAAAGTAAGTAACAGCTGAATGTAAGTGATCCTGTTAGCGTTTTATTATAGGAAGAATTTATATGCATAAAACAAGGAAATTAAAGCATGGAGGTGAAGGGATCGTGTGTGGCAGGAGTAGGTAGTTGGAGTGCAGGTGGGGTATTGGGACCCATGATCAATGATTTATTAAAAAAATGCCAGACTGGCATCACTTGCTTGCCAGATCACATCTCTTCTCTCATTGGCGTCATTTTGGGACCCACATACCCATTCTTTATGAGTCATTCTCGGGTAGTCTTCGGTGTACCGTGTACGGTGGCATTGCCTAATTGATAACTCTAACCCTTTGGATACATCTAAACCGATATGCGGTTGATCTGATCCTGATGAAGATTGATGAAATTTAATGACGAAAAGGCCCCTGATCTATGATAATAATTACAAGGAGAAGCCCCCACCGCGCCGCAGTTGAAGGATGGGGAGGCAAAACCAGCTGTCACGAGGCACACATCGTTTTTGAGGAGGAAACCAAAGAGGGTGCTCCATGTGTGTGCTGTAAAAAGTTGACACCAATTCATTTAAAACGATTGACACAGCAACAGAATCTTTTCTACAAACGGGTTTGATTTCGTGATCGTGAACGGTTGCCATCAGCATGTAGTTTGCAGTAAGCTGAATGTCACGTGCAACTCGCTGCTGTAACAGTAATATGTAGCAATGTTCTTCAGCCTTTCTATTCTACAATTATGAATGAGTGACGCTTTGCAATTTTGAGGCGCGTTTTTTAGGAGACAGGACCAACGGCCCCCGTTGCTTGTTTCCTCAATATCTTCATGTCCCATCAACTTTTCTGCCCTAGTTTTTTTAATCCACTCCATATATAATTGATTTTGTAGATAATAATAGTTTGATCTTTGCAAACATTTTTATTTATACCGAAATAAATTGTTTCTTTGTGACTTTAATAAAATAAGAGAAATATCTAAAATTAGGGGTTAGTTAAAAAAATAGCCAAGACGTCGTAATTTCTTGTAAGTTTCTATTAAAAAACAATCAAAGAAGTCAAAATACTTTCAATTTAATATAACTCATTTCATCAATTTTCCTCTCAGGCTTTTCTTATTCTTCTTCATACATCTCAGTCATTCTCTCTCTTATTTACTCTCATTCTAACACATAAATTCACTTTTATTATCACTATTTCATTGTCAAAATCACAACATCAATTAAGTTACAAAAGTTATAAAGACAAGTAAAATTTGATTTCATCTATTTAATAGATTAATTGTTGAAAATGCAAGATCATGCGAGTTATAAGTTGTACATTTGGTAGGTTCAGTGTTTTAGACTGATTGATCCACACCACTGAACCAATATGGACCGATATGAAAATGTTAAATTATTTTATAACTTAAAATATTTAAACACCCCACATCCTATGAAATCTTTTAGCAATGTTACCACTCGGCTATAATTTAATTTACATACATTATGTAAAAATATATACTAAACATAATAGATTATTTAAAATAATGGCCAATTATTTAGTTATTATTATTTGTATTTATATTATTTATTTATTTTTATTTAATTTATTATTTAAAATAATAGCCAATTATTTATTTATTATTTTATTAATTATTTGTATTACTTTATTATTTAATTAATATATTTTTTAATTAGACCATTATTTTAATTAAATATTGATTCATTATTAATTATTTGATATCTTTATTAATTAGTAATAAATTTATTATTTATTTATCTAATTATTTAATATTATTATATTAATTATCTATTTATTTAATTATTAATTAATTTTATTTTATTTAAACGGTTTTACTCATTGGATCGAGCGGTCTTGGCCTAGGAGAGGGTGTTTATATATATATATATACATAAGGGTATTTTTGAGAGTTCAGGTAAAAATAAATAGGGACTTATAAGTAATTAAAGGATTTGATTATTTTTATAATTAACACCCTGATTTTAGGTATTTTATCAAATTTCCCAAAAAAAGTAATAAAAAAAAAATCTACCGTTTCTCTTTAAAAATGTTTTGGCGGGTAACCAAGCCCGTAATGTATCTCTTGTTGGGCTACCCACAATTTTTCAATAACGGGCCTTAAATTTTAGAAAGAGATGGAGCCCGACAAATAGCATACAGCATATCGTACAACACATAAACACAACGCAGTTTAATATTTGGAAAAAAAAAAGTCTTCTATTTCGTAGCAATTAGATCACGTCCTCTAGGTTCTGTACATTATTTTAAAATAATCAAAGAAATGTTTAACCAACAAAATATTCGAGAGAGGCTGACTGCGTAAAGAAAAAGCTAAAACCGTATAAATACAATAATAATAATAAAAAATAAGAATTTTAATATTTTACAAAAAAAAAAAATCACAGTCCTTGGATGTCGCATCAAATGAATATAGAAGTTGCCGGGAAGCTAAAATTGTCATTAGAGGAAATTAATTTTAATTTATGAAATTAGAGAGAATTACAACTTACAACTACAACTACCAGGCCACGTCGCAGCCCGGCGGGTTTGTTAGAACATAGAACGGTTAAATCCTCAGGGAAAAGCCGAAAACATCCCATTATAGTGGCGTCACGTGCAATCCCACCAGCCACCCAACTCAGCCCACCCCCCAAAAATATTATTCAATTGAATTGTATTTTGCAAATTTGACCAAAGTTTCTCTCTCTGACCATCACGCAGTCATCAGCCTAGCCCCTGTCTAATCGACCTCCTCGGTTACCGCTTTCATACCATCACCATCTCCTCCTATTCATTGCATCTCAATCACTTCTACGGTTTGGTCACTCTTTGTGTAAGTCTCATTGCGAACAGCAATATATGTGTGTATGATTTATGTTCAGCATGCGTTATGCGTGACTGTTGCGAATTCTGAACGTTCTGGTTTTTGCGCGGTAGGTTGCGCAAGATATGGCGGTTTTTGTTGCAGCGCGGCGCGCCTTAGGTGGTGGATCAGGATCAACGACTTCACAGCTAGTAGGGGCCTTGCGTTATGGCACTTGTTGGAGATCGTATTCGACGTCGTTTAGGGAGGAAAAAGACACTTTTGGCCCAATCCTAGTTCCCTCTGATAAGTTCGTTTTTTCGTTTTGTTCTTTTTGCGGATTTTGTCGAGTATTTGACTTGTTTCTGAAAATCAAAGCTTTGAGTGTTTGTTGAGTGAAGTGTGGTAATTGTTCAATACTGTTTGCTTCAGGCTGTGGGGAGCACAAACTCAAAGATCGTTGCAGAATTTTGATATTGGCGGCGAGCGTGAGCGAATGCCTGAACCGATTATTCGTGCCTTTGGCATCCTTAAGAAATGTGCTGCCAAGGTTTGATTCGTTGGTTTCACGTTTTGTTCTATTGAATTTGAGATACTATTGGACTTTTGGTACTTCAGAGATTTTTATGTGATTGATTCGCTTTTTGCTTTTATTTTTTAAAGTGAGTTCATTTTTATATTTGCATAGAAACTGATGTGTTTAGTGGAAGAAAGTTGAAACTTGGGTTTGATTGCACACTGTGGTTTAGGTGTTCTGTCATTCTAACTGGCATGAGCACTTTTTGCGAGCTTGAATGACAACATGCAGAAATGCAATTAATTTTTAGTTCTTATGTCAGTGATAGAATATGTTGTTATGTCTTCCAATGGATATCTTTCGCTGAGGCAAGAGGTACATTTTGTATTATTTCGCAGGTGAACATGGACTATGGTCTTGATCCAGCTATTGGGAAAGCAATCATGCAAGCGGCACAGGAAGTAGCTGAGGGGAAGCTAAATGATCATTTTCCACTTGTTGTATGGCAAACTGGCAGTGGCACTCAAAGTAACATGAATGCTAATGAGGTCAGTTCTTGTTTCATGTGCTCAAATGTTCTTTATTTGGTTTTGGATTTGCTTCAACTGTTTGCTGCAATATCTGTTTTGGGAATCTTATGAATGCTTGCTCAGTTCATGCTCTTCAGTAAATCTAGGCGCTATAAGATTCAATTTTTTTTTTTTCCTTTCTCCCAATTTTCAGGTCCTATGATTCGTTACATTGTGAGATAAAGTGTGAAAAGCTGATGAATGTTTAACCATGAAAATATCCTTAGATTCGGGATTTGTTAATTTAACTGCGTTTTCTTCTTAGGTTTTGCTTATCAGTGCCATTTTTGGATATGAATAATGTGGAATATGCCTTGGAAATGCATCTAATAGAATAATGAGCAGGCACGAAGAGCTGAATCTTGAATTGCCTTTCTGTCTCGGTATCAGGGTCCTCATTCTATTGCTACTCATGCTTTAAAAATGTACTTGTTTTGGAAGACTTTTGTAACCTAACACGGTAGGTAATCTGTTTCTAGTGATATAATGACATTTTCGAAATGCTTATGTTTTTTTTTTGTCTCTAAAATTTGATTTAAATTCAGCCTACCTGATGATGGTCATTAACTTAAATTTTGTCCCTGAACTCTCTGATAATGTTCTGCCCTGATTCAACTGTTTCAGGCAACTTATGAGATGTTATACATAAAAAAAATAGTAGTCCTTTTAAATTTTGCTCTTGAAAGCTAGTTGCTGACGGTGTTAACTGGATATATTTTTCTAATTATGATTTGTTTTGCTTTAGTAAAATATTGAGAGGTATAAAATGAATGACTTCATTGTCATTTCGTCCACAGGTTATTGCTAATAGAGCAGCTGAGATCCTTGGCCATAAGCGTGGTGAGAAGTTTGTGCACCCGAATGACCATGTGAACAGATCTCAATCTTCTAATGACACTTTCCCAACTGTAAGTATGGCTTACATTTAAACTTAAATGTAATTCAGATTGAACTTGTTCATTTCTGTTGTTTTACTTTGCAACTGCTGTGATTTGTAGCTTACCATCTGGCTTCATTGTTATATTGTTTCATCCATTTTTCCCTGTTGAAACAAGTGATTGCTCGCAGGTCTTTTGATGCATTGTTTGGATGCTTTTTCCTTCTCAGGTAATGCATATTGCAGCTGCAACGGAAATAAACTCAAGATTAATTCCAAATTTGAAAATTTTGCATTCTTCGCTGCATTCAAAGGTTTGTGTTTACTTTTATTTTTTAGCAAATAGTTCTATGATAGCTGAATTCCATTTTTGCTGCTGCTATATGTCATGTCTGATATACTGGTTGTTTCACTAGATATACCCTCTTAGGCTGTGTTGCACATTTAAAACAAGCTGTATAAGTTATATGGATTGTATGCAACTTGCATGTCCATGAGGCACTCAGATTTTATATTTTTAAGTCTTGTAATAATCAATTTTATGTTGTAGCATCCTGCATTGTGCTCTCCTTTTTGTTTAACTGCACATTCCTTGATCTTCCTTGTCATAACATTTAAGCATTGGATTTTTTTGTACATATGTTCAAATCTTTGCATCTACTACTACTACTGCTACTACTAATTTTACTTGCTATTTTTCTTTTAAATCAGTCTGTTGAATTTAAAGATATTGTCAAAATTGGGCGCACCCACACTCAAGATGCAACTCCTTTGACTCTTGGCCAAGAGTTTAGTGGCTATTCTACACAAGTAATTTTACTTTCTGCTACAATTTCTGTTGATTTCCTTACTATGAGGTTAATGTATTTGTCTTTATCTGAAAGAGGATAGGAAAAGCTTGACCTCATGGCATGAGCTAAATTATGATTGGTTGCGCTTTGTGTGCAGGTGAAGTATGGCATTGACAGAGTCATGTGCACTCTACCTCGCATGTATCAGGTTGGCAACATATCTTGATCTCAATATCCTCCCAATTTTACTATTGCAACCGCTTTCCCCCCCGAATTCTGACAGGGTTGAGATTTCATTGAGCAGCTTGCACAAGGTGGCACTGCTGTTGGGACAGGATTGAACACAAAGAAAGGGTATGCTTTGCTTTAAGGTTGCAATGGTTGTTCCATTGAATGTTTAGTGTGATATACTCCACATGTTCCTCCATTCATATTTATGTACATATTTGTTGTCATAAGTTTGTATCTGCTTATAAGTCGATTACGTGCTACCTTGAAACTTAAATAGTCATCAATTTTCTGGTGCACTTGTATATTATGGGGTTGTAGCACCAATATCTAAGCTAGAGTAAATGAATCATGGTATGAGATGGCCTGCTTCTGGTAGATAATATATGTTGATTTACATGAGAAGCTCATAACATCCAGTAAATGTTGTCTGTGACATCTTCTGTTTCTTTTGTTCACTTAGTACTTACCAAAACATTGGGAATGTTTTAACCATTGTTCTAGGTTTGATGTAAAGATAGCTGCAGCAGTAGCTGAGGAAACAAGCTTGCCATTTGTCACAGCAGAAAACAAGTTCGAAGCCTTGGTAAGTGTGTAATTCCCCAAACTCTGCTTCCTTCTATTCCTACTTCGTTTTTGGTTGAATTGTTTCCGCATCTCATACCATAATATATAGCAATGTAGTTTCACATTCTTAAATATTTCAAATTTTCCAGGCTGCGCATGATGCCTTTGTTGAAACTAGTGGAGCCCTTAACACCATTGCTGCTTCCCTGATGAAGATTGCAAATGACATTCGCTTGTTAGGAAGGTTTGTGTAGTATATGGAAAGCCCTTTTCTTTCGGTTTGTGAAGTATTTGCATTATTTTAACAATTTTCTTGGTGGTTTCTTTATTCAGTGGTCCACGTTGTGGCCTTGGTGAACTCATTCTTCCTGAAAATGAGCCTGGCAGCAGTATCATGCCTGTAAAACTCTCATTCTACATGCAATGTATTCTTGACCAAAATCATTTTCACTTGTAGTAGCTTAGTTTATCAGGATTCTTATGACTGATGTTACTCTGTTTTAGGGGAAGGTCAATCCCACTCAGTGTGAAGCACTTACAATGGTCTGTGCACAGGTAACTGTTTGAGTTTAGTTCTGACTCATTTGAATGATGTGATCAACTGTAATCCTTAGTCGCTGGAAGTAATTAATTTCTTGAATGTATATTTTAGTTTCTTACTGTACTCATCTTGTTCTCCATTCGTGTTATATATTGGGAAGTCTTCAATTGGCAACAGATTATTGATATCTTTTATGAATATCTCTTTACAACTGATCAATATTTTTCTCCATCTTGCAGGTTATGGGGAACCATGTTGCCATCACAGTGGGTGGATCAAATGGCCACTTTGAGTTAAATGTATTCAAGCCAATGATTGCTAGTGGTCTCCTACATGTATGTTCTTTCATTATAGTATTGCCATGGTATTTTAATCATTCTTTAAAAAAAATAAAAATAAAAACTTAAGTTCCTTGTAAGAAGTGACAAGTTTTCTTTGTTATTTCATCAATGATCAGTCCCAATTTACCATGATTGTCCAGGCATATTCTGATTTAGAATTTTCAGAAAATTTGTTATTGAGAATGTTAGATTTGAGAAAATTAACTAAACAGAAGAAAAATAAAACTTGTATGTTACCAAAATTTCACAGAAACTTATTAATTTAACTAAATCATGTTAATGATGTTCTAAAAATTTTATTCTTGCAAATTGCGGAGATATTATGATTTTTTCCAGCTTCCTTCTCATCTAGCATCTTGAGATGCATGCCACATAATTTAAAAATCATGTGTTGGTTTATAGAGGATTTTTTATTGTTTGCCCTCTTCCATATTTTGTGCTTCTTCACTGAACTAGCATTTATGACCTTGTTTCCAACAGTCTGTGAGATTGCTGGGTGATGCATCTGCTTCCTTTCAGAAGAACTGTGTATCAGGAATTCAAGCAAATAGGGAAAGGATTTCAAAATTACTGCATGAGGTCAGTTAATTCTACATACAGGATATTAAGGATATATTGTTATTATAATTTTTTGGCACATGAAAGTCACAAATCAATTATCTTATGCTGTTTCTCTGTGGCTTGGCTTGGCTTTGCAGTCATTGATGCTTGTCACATCCTTGAATCCTGTAAGTTTTAACCCTGTTTTTGTACATGCATTTTTCCCAACTCCCTGTTCTGTGAATTATAACTTAATTTTATTATTCTATTCCAGAAAATTGGTTATGACAATGCTGCAGCAGTTGCCAAGAAGGCTCACAAGGAGGGAACTACACTTAAGGTGATACTCTTGTTTTTGCTATTCTTTAATGTTTTTAACTACTGAAAGTTCTTGTTAAACACTTGAAGCCAAGTGTGACAGTTGTTGTTAAACACTTGTAGCCAAGTGTTTTTCTTTGTTGTTTAACAACTGCAATATTCGATGATTCTTATGTGGTTATGCGGTGTGTGTGTGTGAGTGTGCCTGTGAGCATGTAGTGCCCTGATCCTTCTGCATCTTTAGGCCCTAAATATTAAATCTAACCAAAATAAATTCTGCAGGATGCTGCATTGAAACTTGGCGTACTAACAAGTGAAGAATTTGATACTCTTGTGGTGCCCGAAAAAATGATTGGCCCAACTGACTGAGGGGTTGATGAGGATGCTTAACCTCCTGAGATATGCATCTCAGTGTACAAGACGTTCTATTTTTTGCACCATTTCTGTCCTTCAGTTGAATTGGTCAATAGAAATCCAATAGGGATTTCTTTTTATTTTTTATTTTTAATCAACGGCCATATTCTTGAGGTTTTCCCATGATCTTAAGTCAATCTTTTGTCAGTTTAGAGTTACAAAATAACAATGAGTAGGTTAATAAGGGGAAAGCCTCCTCACTTTGTGGTGAGATCTTGTATTGAATAAAGTTTTCATACAAAAATATATCAGATTAATTTTGACGCTAGAAAGTAAATTAAATGTTGTGTGCAGAAAATGGCAATATCAGCGATGACGTTATATTTGCAGCCACAGACTGTCAACATGATATTTTGTGTAATATAAAAATCAACGTTAAGATGTTATGTTTTGAATTGCAATTTTACGAGCCATGGCTGCTCCTTTGGCTTTGGCATGAATGGGGTGCTTCAACTAGATGATTAGTCCAAAGCATCAACTAAAGTGTTGATTTGGTACTTATTTCGGATTATTAAACAAGTAAATGACAATTGCCATCTACTACCACGCGAGTACACAATTTTGTACAGTTATAGTAATTTTATTTTACTTTTGGCCTTTTTCAGTTATGTGGTGCTTTTGATGATGCTATAAATATTCTCAAAAAAAAAAAAAAAAAAAAACCAATTTCAGACGTGGTTGGATACGCTTAATAATTAGTTTTTGACACTGGAGGGGGTCTGCCTGTTCATGCATATGTCAACTTTCTGGAAGGAAACAGCGCTCGACCATGGACTTCTAAATCAAGCAATAACTTCACACTTCAAGCTTATCGGATTCCATATTGCTGGCAGAAGAAATTTGGTGCCAGTAGTGCCATAAACATTATAACTTGCCTTGCTTACTTTATCCACTTTCAAATCCCCAGGATATCCAGGATAAGCTCCAGCACCAAATATCCCTGGACAAGCTGTGACAGCCTCCAGTGGTGCCAATGCATCACCTTGAAAATAGCCGGTCTCGAAAGGATTAGTAGCAGCTCCGGCAAGAAGGGTGGCGATGTTTATAACCATGCCATCGGCCCCGACACCATTAGGCGCCACAAGGGTCTGGCCTGGAGGACCATAAGCTGGAGCTGCGTAAGGCCATGCACAAAGACCAGGGCACTGAACTGAGGGGTCTCCTACATGTGCATACACTACCCTACCCTTTGCGGGCACCATGATGCTATCATGAAAGCCACACGACCCCATGCAAAACCGCTCTACGATAACATCTTTAGCAGTCAAAAACAAGTATATCCCGTTGGAATCAAAAGGTAATGCGTTGGAAGCTATCTTGTTTTTGACATGGTTCGCTATTTGGGCACGCTTGAGGTTCTTTCCTAAAGAGTATATGTCACCAAGTTGTTTTACAAGCCTAACAGTGCCGGGAACTGGGCTCCCTGCCTTGTCCTTGTATAAAGTGATTGTTTTCCACCATGTTGGTACGCTCGGCCCTTGGCGTGGAGCAGGGCCAGTGTAAGTACTGATGGAAGCGAAGAAATTGTTTATGGAGGTTCTATCTTTCTGAGAGAAGGCTCCATACCATACGAGGTAGATATTAATGCTTTTCTGTGCAGTCAAGAGAGCGCCTCCATGGTACGCGAGTTTAGCGGATGTTGGCTCTGAAGAGGAAGGTTGGCTCAGTCCATTTGACCATTGGCCCAGAGCCAAGGCACTAATAATGGTCACGGGGAAGGCTATAGCTCTCAGGGAAATGTTAGCCATGACTCTTAGTTGAGAAGGATGGGCGGTACTTGTGTTTTGTGGGCTTGAAGAGGATCATATTTATAGATGGAAGTGACTTCATTCTTACGTTAAGTTACAAAACGCTACATTATTCATTTAGTTCATAATTACTATTGAGGGCTGTGCCTAACTTAGTGAATTGTCACTTTTCCACATCAACAGTACCAAATTTAATTATGTGAATGGAGATCATAGAAGTTTCTCCCAAAAAAGATGCAGACAAAAATTGTATAATTGTAAGTGAAATTATTTAGTGCAAATCTACTTCTAGTAGCGACTAGTAAAAGGGTCTCCCACACATACCTTTGGGAGCTAATCCTTCCACCTATGCATAATTATTTGAACGCTAATACGATAAGATCATTAAGATCCGGCCCTGACTACTCAAAAGAGCATTATCTCAATAATTCAGACTATAATGCAAAGGGAAACCGACCCTACCAAGATTTGATTTCTTATTAAGTCAGTGATTTGAATTGGATTTTATAGTAATGAGAGATTGAAATGTTAATATGTACCATAGTAGTACAAAACAAGTCATATTAATGGGTTCCATGCAATTAATATTTCAGATAAGCATAGTTCGCTTGTGATTATCATCAAGCGAAGTAAAATAAAGAAATATACATCCAAAAAATAGGATAGGTTCAAAGAACATGATGCATGAAAATGAACTTAAGATGAGTTTAGCAACTTGTATCTTTCTTTCATAGTTTCGTTTGACTGTTCTTTTGGACTTTGCAGCACCACATAGGCAGTTTAGTATTCGGGCAACAGTCTCCATCCCGCTATCAGTACACTGTGCTGCGCCGGTGCTTAGATGACTGAGATGACATTTCTAGCTTCTATTCATCTTGACTTGCCGACATCAGAATTTCCTTTCACACACTTGCAAGGATACGGGAATAGTTGCTCATCTTTCACTTTCTTTTAAAACAATTTAGTAATTAACACGTACAATTATGATATATTTGATAACTTATGAGTGATGAAAAAATAATTAATTTAAAATTAAAATGGGAGGGTTCAAGGAGCTATCATAAATCTGAAGAATAATAGCTCAAAATTTATATTATTGTTATTATTACTTTTGTTGTTGTTAAAGATGATACGTTTTTTGTAGAGTGTAATTAAAGATGTCTCATTTCATTATCGAAGAATTTATTCGAATTTGGATTTGAGAGAGCATAATTTCAAGTTTAATACCTCCACTACTAGGTTACGCTCTTAAAATTAACTCAAATTATATAAAGTTATATATATGATCAAGCTATTGAGATAATTTTAAATACCAATTATTCACCATCTATCTATATTTAATCTAATAATTAAAAATGAAGTAAAAAGAGATACCACTGTAATCACTCACACTCAATTTCCCTTAACATTCAACTCTCTTTCTACCTAAATAGAATCAACACAACTTCTTCTTCTTTTTCGTCTACCATCTGCTATGCCCTCCGCCTATTATAAATTTTTCTCTCTATTTCATCAACTACAGAAGCAAAATGATTCAGAGAAAGAGAAACATAGTAGGTTGATAGTAACAGAGAAAAGAAGAAAAAAAATTTCTTTCCCTTTCGTCAACTGAGGAAACAATAGGATGGATTTTGTCAAGTTAATTTCTAACGCAGGAACAAGTAGGTCATGAATGGACCAGCAAGACTGTCCGGCAATGTTTGCATTACTATGATTTTATTGGCATTCATGTTTAAGTTAGTTGCAAGATTTCATGTTTAACAGAACACCATTTATAGGAGAGATTTGTTAATAATTTAAAAATGTATAGTAATTGTTCAACTCGAATTTTCATGTTTAAGTTAGTTGCAAAATTCCTATACAACGTTTGAAATATGAGCTAGTATGATTCTTCTTGAAACTCTTAAACTTCAAGTCAAAGCAGATTGACCATGGCAATGGAGTATTTACTTCAGGCAAAATTAAACTTTTTTCTCTTGAGTAATAAAATGAAATAGAGTACAAAGATATAAAAAAAGCAACCGATTACAATTTTGTAAAACAGTTAATGTAAACTGAGATACGTAACATTCAAATGAAGCTCAAAACTAGTTAAAATGGTAAAAACAAAACGGCGATATAGGGATATGAGACGGCAAATCACAACCTCTAGATCTATCAAGTTTTCTATTACTGAACCAAGAAAATTCCCTTTTCTCTAAGCACTGGAGTCTTCTCCACCTATTCGATGAAGATTAACAATGGTAACTTCTAATCAATCTTTACGGATGAGAAAAGGTAATGGACAAAGTAGAAAGACATGAGAAAGCCGATGGTGCCCGTAGACAACAATATCGCAATCGCCATGATTAGTGAAAAACCAAGAAAAAGTATAGCGGACACCGGCTGCTCAAACTCCGCAGACAAAGACCAGATAATTGATAAGAGTATAGGAGCACATAGAGTGCAACCAAACGAAAGAGAAAAAATTCACAATAGGCAGATGACCTAGAAGTTGTGTTGATTCCATTTAGGTAGAAAGAGAATTGAATTTGAAAGTAATTGAATATAAATGATTATTGTAAATATATTTTTCAACTTTGTTTTTAATCATTAGATTAAACATAGATAAAGAATGTCTAGTTGGTAGTCTGACCCATATATTTTATATATATAATATTGCTATGGAGATGGAACTTGAATGTGTTACAATTAAAAAAAGATTTCGTTGTAAAATTATAATGTTATGAAATTAGAATTTTCAAAATTTCAAATTAAAATGCTAGCACTCAAAATGTAAAATTGTCAAATTCTTAATGAAATTACACCACACTTACGCTGATTTTGCCAATCACCGACAAGCAAAACCGCCTACCTTGGACAAAAAAATCTGCAGGAAAAGTTTTCTGATCGCCAAAATATGTGTTTGGAATCGATTCCCACTCCGAAACAGCTGATTCTCTTCCTTCTTGCCGTCTTGGGGGTTGAATCGCTCTTCCTGAATGTTGATTTTTTTGTATGTATGCCATATGGATGAGTTGTACGTGTAGCATTACTCCATTTTTTATTTCCTTTTTTTGTTTTATTTTTTGTTGGGTTTAAACCCATGTATTATTTAAATTATTATAACTCAATTGTTTATTTTCATTCATAATTATTGATCTATCAATTCAATGATTATAAAATAACTGAGTTGGTATCAAGAATAATTATTATTAATTTTTATTTCACAACAATTGATCATAATAAATCAATAGTTATGGAAAATATATAAAAATTTAAGTAAACAAAATTAGATTATAGTAGTTTAATCCCTAAAAGAAAAAGTGATTGAAAATTATTTGGGTTACACACTTTTGCATAAAACTAACCGAAAAAATATTGGGTACGTAAAAGACACGATGACTTTGAGATAGACGGGTATCATTGTCTTAATTGAATACACCCCCTAATTTTGTCATTTCTTACTGAACAATATTTCTTTCATGTAGCGCAATTAATCTCCTTTTAAGCGCCATTAATCTATTTTGACACTTAAAAATATCTAAAATTAAAAAATTACAAAAAAGACAAGGAGATAGGTTTTCAAATTCTGAAAACATTAAACTTGTTTGCCGTAAAACTAGTTTGGTCGAAACAGTAAGAGTAATTTTCATTAGGGTTTGGATTTGGAGCAATTTTCTGGTTCCAAAGACAATGGGGACCTTATTCATCTCATCATAAGAGCTTCTGGTCTTCCACTTTTTATGATTAGGAAGTACAAAATGACAGACCTTTCATGATTATATTAATTACTATCATATTCAAAAAGAGATTTTTGGTACTGTCAAATATTATAATGTAGAGCGGACTGCGGAGTCCTCAACTGAGTTCTTGTATATTTTGGGCTGGACCTACTGTTCTTCTGTCGATGCAGTTACGGCCCAATAAATGACAACGCTAAACATGTACCAGGCCCAGACCCAGACCCAAAGTGCCTCGTGGCTTGATTTATAAATAAAGCTCTGGGGTTCTACAAAAATAAGAAATATTGCCCGGCCGCGCCCCTCTGATTTCTACAGTATTGGTGGTATCGCTGCCATTGAATTCAAAATTTCTTCTTCTTCATCTTACTTCATCCAGTCATTGCTAGCCTTGGACAAACAGAGCCTTAATTTGACCATGCTAAAAACTTCACTCTGAAGCCATTTTCATAGTCGCTGATTTTCTTTTTCAGTTTTAATTGATTGGAAATAAATTATGGCCAAAAGAAAGAGAAGGAGTGAAACGCCTCGCCGACAAGCTTCATGCAGGTGACTAACGTGTTCTATCAGTCCTTGAGTTTTGGTTCTTCTTTGATGGATAAACGCAATTGTTTATTTCAACTAAAACTGAAATATATTGTTATAACATATTCTCTTTGCTTGCATTTGGCAGCTTGGAGGGCGTTGATAGCAATGCGGCGATTTTGCCGCCAAAAAGGAAACACGTGAATGAGGTATTATGCCGTAATTTAATTACCTTTACCGTTATTATTCTTATATTCATATCACGTTTCAAATTTTCTTCTTCTACAGGAGGATGAAAAGTTTAAAACAAAGGGAAATCGCAATCAGAGCAAATCTCAGAAAAGAAAGTTGAAGAAGCTGGAGGTAGACTCTCTTTTGTTTTTTCTTGCCTGCGTTGTTTCGTTTTGGGGTCATTATAACCAATTTACTTTTAATTTATGCAGGAGGAGAGGCATCAAGCGTTAATGTCTTTAAAAGCCAAAGAAAATTTTGAGTATGTCAATCGTTTCTATTTCCCTTTTAATTGGAAATTTTAGTTTCAGTTATAATCTCAGTAGCTTAAAAGCATACTGAATGATTGAAAATACTTTAAAACCATAATTCCAGGAATTACAAGATTTCGGAAAGTGTATATAATGTCCTGGAGGCTTCCAAAGATATGGGTAAGGTTTGTATGATGGAACCATTGTGAACTTCAACATATTTATTAAATTAGGTGTTAATATCATTATGCTTAATGGAACTTTGGTTGTGTAGGTTCGAACTAGGCTTGAAAAGAAGAGGGATGCTATGCATTTTTCAAAGGAAGGGTTAGAAATTCTACAGTGTGACCAAGTTTCGAAGAGAAGGCATGAAGATGGTGCTTCTAATGAAACTGAACCTGAATTAGACAAAATTCACTTAAGGCAGCGTGTTGATGCACATGATCTTGTGCAACCACTGTTAGTTAATAAAGAAGTTTTAGCTGGTGCATCGGTTTCTTTGGGCTCTTCTCAGGAGCTAGTGTACCGTAATGAAGTTGGTTCAGATGGTGAATCTGTTGCTCTACCTGCTGAAGAAGTTTCACATAATGACAGTGACGCAATTATGGTACAAGACGTTAGAAATTGTATACCAACTTCGTCCATTCATCATGCTGGAAACAGTTTTAAAACAATGGTATGCTACATACTTGGATGTTGGAACATTAAATTTTCCTCTTGTATGTGAGAAGCTGGATATTTTTGTAGAGTGGATAGCGAAAACAGAAGAGAGTATAAATTTGTTTTGCTTAACTATCAAATATTTTTGAAGTCATACAGTCTTAGAAAAAGCTTATTGCTGGATTTCGACGAAAAGCCTCGAAGTCAAACTGTGAACTTATGTCACGCTATTAATATAATTGTTATATCTTGTACATGGTATAGTACGAAAATCATATGGTAAAGTTGGTAGTATACTACTTGTCATGTGTGATTTGATGCATCATATATTTTATGGAACTTGAAACTTTGATTTTTATTTTTCCTCTTTTTGTATATTACTTTATTGTTATTTGCTGATTGGAGACTGGGTTTAACATTGGGACAGGGCGGATCAGATGAGAGCTCAAATGTGATTCTTAGCAGGACTAGCAATCATCCTGGTTCTTTGCAAAGACCTCTTACGGCCCCAACTGTGGTGCATGTATCAAGGCCAGTTGAGATTGAGAACAAAAGGAAAGATCTTCCGATTGTCATGATGGAGCAGGAGATAATGGAAGCTGTAAATGACAACCCAACAGTTATTATATGTGGAGAGACAGGGTGTGGCAAGACTACACAAGTTCCTCAGGTTGGCTTATTTAATACTTGGTCATAGGTTATTGCTGGTATTCAAAAACTACTTTTGTTTCCGGGAAACCTAATTTTTGCCTTCTTTTTTTGACCTTTCAGTTCCTTTATGAAGCTGGTTTTGGTTCTAAGAAATGTAGCGGTCGAAGTGGTATCATTGGTGTTACTCAACCCCGTCGTGTTGCTGTCCTTGCCACTGCCAAGCGAGTGGCATTTGAACTTGGTGTTCATCTGGGAAAAGAGGTTGGATTTCAAGTTAGGCATGACAAGAAAATTGGTGACAGTTGTTCCATGAAGTTTATGACTGATGGAATATTACTACGAGAACTTAAGGTTTGCCTTCTCTAAAATATTATATTTCTCTTATATTTTGTAATGTAAAAACTGGAGTATGCATGAGAAATTATTTCTTATATAATTTTATGTTCTTAAGGTTTCTTTACTTATTTGATTATGTTTATTGTACTTTTGTGCTTCCTCTTGCTAGATCTTCCTGACATCTTCGTCCCTCCTTGTTGAGGGAGGGGGTGATAAAATGGGCACACACTATATATTGCTTATAATTTTTTCGGATCGTATCGGGGGCTTCGTAGACATTCTAGGTGGATTTCTTGCTTAGTTTTCTGAAATTTATATTTGAAGTTAAAAAAAATCATAGGCTTGCCTCAAACTATCAATTGAGTTAATTTTAAGAAGATGTGGGCATGTGTTTTTTACTACAGTCTCATACCTCTAGGTTTACCTAGGAGACTTTCATGTTTTTTCATAGGTAGTTAGTAGTTTTAACCAGTGATTTTGAATAACCAGATGATAAGACAAATAGGATCTCATGCAGATTGACATGTCTCATTGGATGATCTTTTACTTTAATGATGAGGAAGATACTTGACCAATTTGGATTGAGAGTGCTCCATCATCTGTTTTTTTAATCTAAATAAATAAAATTGTCCATCATCTCTTTAGATGCTAAAATCTGTTGATGTGTTTGATTGATTTATTTATTTTTCTCTAATATACTAAGCTATATTTGTATACCTAATTTGCTATTACCATATGTAGATCTTATTTAAATTTGTAAATTATATACCTTAGTCATTTTATTTACATTTCTGGTAAAATGTGTCTTTATCTTCTTCAGAAGCTTGAGTTTGTGTTGCAACTTGCTTCTAGGCTTTAGGAGAGCTAATGCACCTTGCACCTTTAACATGAAAGCAAAAGGAAAGAAAGAATTTTTGGTTTAGTTTGTGATATCAAGTTAGTGGCTGGCCTCTTTACTCTTCAAATTCTTTTAATGGAATTATGCTGTCTGGATCACATTCCTTTCTGTTCTGGGACGGAAAAATCATGATCTTGGGCATGTTACCAGTAACAAAATGTCTTCAACATTTCAGTAATTGAAGCTTTTTTGGATCATTGTGATATGCTGTCTTTGTCCCCATTTTCACATAAATTTAAAGTGGTATTTGATAAGCAAATTTACTTGTTTATGCGTGTTTAGATGGTTTGCTTCATGAATAACTTGTGTTGTGCAGTACGATGTTCTGTTGAGGCAATACTCTGTTATAATTCTGGATGAGGCTCATGAGAGGAGCTTGAATACAGACATACTTATTGGAATGCTTTCTCGTATAATTCAGCCTCGCCAGGTGAGGCTTAAGAATAGATACTTTTGCCTTATAGTAAAACAGCACTTCTGGTCTGCTTTCCCCTTGATCTTTACTGTATATGTTGTTTTCACCATGGTGGCAGGCTCTATATGAGAAGCAGCAACAATTATTGCTGTCAGGAAAAATTGTAGAACCTAAAGATCGAATCTTTCCATTAAAACTTATTCTGATGAGTGCTACCTTGAGAGTGGAAGACTTCGTTTCTGGGGGAAGGTTATTTCGTAATCCTCCTGTTATAGAAGTCCCTACCAGACAGTTTCCAGTGACTGTACATTTCTCAAAGAGAACAGAGATTGTTGATTATATTGGCCAAGCCTACAAAAAGGTCATGTCAATTCACAAGAGGTTGCCACAAGGTGGCATACTTGTATTTGTCACTGGGCAGAGGGAGGTAGAATACTTGTGTCGCAAGTTACGTAAAGCTTCGAAGGAGGTGAAAGTAAATACTGCTAGAGGAGATATAGCAAATGAGGTCACTGTTGCCTCTGAAACAAACTTCACTGAGGACATTAATATGAAAGAAATTAACGAAGCATTTGACCTTCATGGAAATTCAATTGAACAGCAAACTGACAGGTTTAGCTCATATGATGAGGATCAGTTCGATTTTGATGAGGATGAGTCAGATGCTTCATATGATTCAGAAACTGAGAGTGAAACAGAAATTGTTGGTGAGGATGGAAATTCACTTGAGCTGACGACCCTGAAGGATGGCAATGGTCTTGTAGATGTGTTTGGAGAGAACTTGAGTCTTGCTTCTCTTAAAAATGCTTTTGAAGCTTTGGCTGGCAAAAATGTGTCAGACTCTAATTCTGAGGGAAAGCAGAGCCCTCCTACTGCATTAGAACAATGCTCAGAGCTATTATATCCTGGTGTGGAGAAAACGGGTAGTAATAAAGAGCCCTATGCTGGTGCATTGTGTGTTCTGCCTCTTTATGCCATGCTGCCTGCTGCAGCACAGCTTCGCGTATTTGAAGAGGTTAAGGAAGGAGAGAGGCTTGTTGTTGTTGCCACCAATGTGGCTGAAACCTCCTTAACTATCCCAGGCATAAAGTATGTGGTTGATACTGGAAGAGAGAAAGTGAAGATGTACAACTCTGCTAATGGCATGGAATCATATGAGGTACAGTGGATAAGTAAGGCATCAGCTGCTCAACGTGCTGGAAGAGCTGGAAGAACTGGGCCTGGCCACTGCTACCGTCTCTATTCGTCTGCAGTGTTCAATAACATATTTCCTGAGTTCTCTTGTGCAGAAATATCTAAAGTACCTGTTGATGGTGTTATTCTTCTCATGAAATCCATGAATATTGATAAGGTGGGTTTTCTGTGTGTTTTGATACCGCTTTGTAAGAACCTTGATTTGTTTTTCTTATATCTGCTTACTATCATATACCTGGTTTTCATTAATTTTCTTTTATTTCAGATCTAGTATCTTCCTTCAACTTATTTCTCTCTTTTCTGTGCATACAGGTTGCAAATTTCCCATTTCCGACTCCTCCGGAGGCCACTGCTTTGGCTGAAGCAGAGCGTTGCTTGAAGGCTCTTGAAGCTCTTGATGGCAACGGGAGATTGACAAAATTGGGAAAGGCCATGGCCCACTATCCTTTGAGTCCTCGTCACTCCCGAATGCTCCTTACACTTATCCAAATTATGAAAGGGAAAAGTTATGCTCGAGCAAATCTAGTTCTAGGATATGCAGTTGCAGCAGCAGCAGCTTTGAGCTTGTCAAATCCTTTTGTCATGCAGTCAGAAGTTACTCAGACTAATAGAGATGACTTAGAGCAGGATGAGAGATCTGATATTACGGACAGGGAGAATATTAAGCACAAGCAGGAAAAATTGAGGAAAAAGAAACTAAAAGAAGTGGCTAAAGTGTCCCATGCAAAATTTTCTAATCCTACCAGTGATGCTTTGACTGTAGCTTATGCATTACAGTGTTTTGAACTTTCTGGAAGCTCGGTGGAATTCTGCAACGAGAATGCTTTACACCTGAAAACCATGGAGGAAATGTCAAAGTTGAGAAAGCAGCTTCTTCATTTGGTCTTCAATCCAATTAGTAATCGTGATCCGGATTTCTTATGGACCCATGGGACTTCGCAGGATGTAGAACACTCTTGGAGGATTTCCTCCAGTAAGAACATTCTTCTACAAAATGAGGAAGAGCTCTTATGCCAAGCTATCTGTGCTGGCTGGGCTGACAGAGTTGCCAAACGTGTGAGACCTCAAAGATCAATTAAAGGAGATGGAAAAGCTAATGCAGTTCGATATCAAGCTTGCATGGTTCAAGAAGATGTGTTCCTCCATCGTCGGTCATCTGTTGCTAATTCAGCTCCTGAATTCTTGGTGTACAGTGAATTGTTACACACAAAACGGCCATACATGCATGGAGCTACAAGCGTGAAGTCAGTTTGGCTTGTTGAGCATGCCCGATCACTGTGCAGTTTTCCAAATTCTGTTGAAGTCTCCAAATATTATTATGATTCTCGAACAGACCGAGTATTATATTGGGCCAATCCAATATTTGGGCCTCATAGTTGGGAACTCCCATTGCATAGCTTGCCAGTAAGTCGTGATGATGGGAATCTTGTGCCAGTATTTGCATGTGCTTTACTTGAAGGCCATGTGTTACCATGCTTAAGACGTAATCAGAAATTCATGGCAGCCCCTCCTCGTACCATTTTAAAGCCAGAGGAATCTTGTCAAAGAAGGGTCGGAAAACTTTTAGGTAAATTAAAGAGCAGGTCAATTGACAGCTGTGCAATGTTGAAGAAGGCATGGGAAGAAAATCCCAAAGCTCTGCATTCAGAAATTTTGGATTGGTTTCAGAAGGGTTTCCACAATAAGTTCGAAGAGCTTTGGTTAAAAATGCTTGCTGAAGTACATTTAGAACCCAAAGAACGTTTTTCCAGGATGTGAACAAGGATAAAAGGAAGATCAACTTGAACGTATTCTAGCATATGATAAATGTGCAATGAGGTAAACTCATGTTGCCCTCTTATTCGCGTAGAATGCTCCAAGTTTATAGGCATTGTATGTTAATACCTGATTTTATTCCTTGCCTTTGTCGGATTGTTGAGCTATTAACGATTCATTCGTCAGATGGTGGAAAATTCATAAACATCGTATTCTGGAATTAAAAGTAAACCAAATTTGTGCCGACCGCTTCAAATTTCTGCTGCCATGTTCTGGACGAAATAACCAAACTTAAAGTGAAGGGTATTTAAAAATTGATAAGTGTTTTTAAATTTTAAATATTATGATTCTTTGTTTCATATAGATATATATATGAGAATATTTCTCGAGCGCTTCATTGTGTTTGATATCGTTTAACATAATTTATCAAATGTTTAATATTAATTAATTGAATCTATTAAATGTTGGACGGATCATAATTTTTTATGAAAATAAGTTAAATTTTGCGAATTATTTTTA
>JANLJB010031251.1:0-108732 GCA_026212285.1 Bursera cuneata
TGATTGTTGATTTTTTGTGAAAAACTATTTAAGAATTTAATTTATGATTCCATATATATATATATATATATATATATATTTTTTTTAAATGAAATATGAAAATAAAAATGAGATGAAAGAGAATTAGGAAATGAGACATAACATTTAATGTCTGAAGAGAGAATTAGGATAAGAGAATATTGCATTAAATGTTTGAAGGCTCATGAGTAATCTGAACCATCGATTTTCATATAATCTAATGGTTTATAATTTGTATACAAATTTGTGTTTAAATTTGTATCTCCTGATCCTGTCCCATATATATATATATATTTATCCACAAAAATTAATGATTGAGATTTAAAGTAAAAAAGTTATATTTAATAATATCAATTAATCAACCATCTCAACTATTAGATTTTGTGAATGAACGACTAGAAATTTGTATTTAACTTTGTGTTAAAAAATTTGTATCAAAAGGTAATTTCACTATATAAATTTGTTTACTTTTATTAAGTTTTTAGGAAATAGGATTTGGTGGTTTTGAAAATTACGGACATGAGTTGAGGTTTACTAGGTTTTTGCGATTTCGTTTTTGTTCCATTTTTTCAGTTATGGATTTGTTTGTGCTTCAGATTTTTAGAGTTAAGAATTTTTTCGTGTTCCAAATTTTTAAATCGAGTTAAGGATTTGTTCGTGTTTCAGATTTTTTGGCGGTTTTGATTTGTCTATGCCTTCGTGGTTTCATGCTTCTGATTATGGCATTCAGATGCTAAGAAATTGAATAACTGAGAGAGGTTGAGGATTATTTGAGGGTAAAGAAGTAATTTTAGTATTATAAGACAACACGCTGACAATTTGACGGAACAACGACTACCGGCTGAGGGTTGACTGAATATTTTTATAAAGGATGGGGGGTCACAAATTCCCTTACAAAATTGTTAAATCTATAAAAGTAAGAATTATGAGGACCCTGAGGTTTAACCTCTATTTTTCAAGGACAATTAAACTTAAAAATGACACGATAATCCCTCAATTTAACAGGCTTTTAGTGAATATTCCTTATCTCAAACATAATGCCTAAACTGCCCTCTATAATATGATTTTCTGAACAAAATATTATTTAAAAAATAAAATAAATGCCAAGTATCCAATTTTACAGTTTTTAAATAAATTATTTTTTAATTAACTGAATGGGATAAATATGAAATTAATTAAACTAATAAAAAATTATCAACATAAAATTAGAAACTAAAAATTAAAAAAAATCTCAAAATAAAGAAAAAAAATAAGAACCGAAAACAACAGTAGAAAAAACCCAGCGAGGGTCAACTAAAATTTAATTTACAAAACCGGTGGTGAGGCGGAGAGACAAAGAAATTATTATATGTTTGTTTTTGGTATTTCAATCAGATAAGGTGAATAGATTTGATGGGTGAAGAGGTTTGTTAAAATGAGGACTGAATATGTCAGTTTTAGGTTTGATTGTTCTTAACTAAATGATACGTTAAACTTCAGGGATGTTTATGAACTTTTCACTATTTGATACGTATGTATATCGAGGATATGTATAATCTTCAAGGTTGTGAAATGGGAATGTTAATGAAACAAGCCTTCTTCGTCTTCTGTTCTGTTGTATATATTTTGACAGCAAGGTCTCTATGATCAAGCTAGCGTTGCTCTCACTCACTTCCATGAATGTTCATGATTGGAGCATATGACTGCAGAGAAAGATTTAAGTCGATAAACTGATAGAGAGTGAACTGCGATTATAAAGCGCACTTGCATCCCACATCGAGAAAAATAGACTGGCAACTGCAAAACTCATTTGTATACAAGAGAACACTGCCCTAGAGCTTAGATTACGGAGCCGTGCGGTGAGCACATAGCGAACTATTCTTTCGCCTTTTACTAAAGAATACCGTGTGCTCGCCGCTTAAAGCGGCATACGCTAATTTTTGGAGAGGCGTTCGCTATTTTGGAGGCATTCCTTAACGAACGCTTCTTAACAATTAAGTTTAATAAGGCTTTCCTCCGGGATTACAAAGGAGATTTCTTATAGTTTAGCCTATACTGTCCTGAAGTTGGCTAAGCTCATTCCTTTGTAGTGAGAAATATGACACTTGTGTGATCATTAAAGTCCATAATGAAGCCCAAAGCACGGTTTGTTGAGACATTTTTTTCCTTTGTTTCTGGAGTTTGAAATAGAAGCCATAATCATTAACCATGAACAAGTATAATAAAAGTTTAAATTAATTTTGTTCATCATATTATAACTGTAATTAATTTTGAAATCTTTGTGCATTTTTTCCCGATCCCAATTGTGTAGATGGTACTACTTACCATTTGGCTTGGCTCGCAGGCAGGTGCATAATGTTTCTTTTTGTCATTTGGGTATGAAATTTTGTTTTCAAAATTATTCCAAACCAGTCGAAGTAGTTGCCTGTGTCTCTGTTGGATTAGACTCGCACAGACCCAAAAAGACTTTCTTGGTCAGATTAAATTAAAATCTTTATTAATAAATTGCAATCTTAATTTATTTCACAACTCTAAATTATCAAAATTATTTTCAAAGCTTTATTGTATAAAAGTTTTTTTTGTTCCAATTGGTTCCTAAATTTGAGAAATTTATTTTGTTTCATTCCACTAATTTTTGAAAAAAATTTATTCTATTATTATATTATTCCATTTGTCTCTTCATAGAAGATAAATTATCTATTGACAAAAATAATAACTAACATCAATATATTATATATAACACAAACCAACCATATTAAATAGATAAAATTAAAAATTAAAAAAATAATCACCAATCGAAGTATCATACCAAGATCTAATTTTGATCAAAATAATCAGATGAGATTTAGAACAATACCCTATAAGTTACAACTCCAAACTACTTTGATTCATTGAATGGCAAATAATGAACTTAATTAGAAATCAATTTTTTTCTAATAGTTGTATGGAGAGGTTAAAAGAATATGACTCGTCACTTTTTTTTTTTTAAAAGGATGAGATAAAATTTTAAATAATAACACGATTGTAAATTGAGAATAATGAATAATTGCGCGGTTGTAAATAATTTAGATGCAAGTTGTGACAGTTTTATAAATAAAATATAATAAAATAATTATTTTAAAAAAATTAATTTTTTTTTCAAAAAGCTAAAGCGGCCTGTAGCCCGGTCCAGCCCTCACGTAAGTCCTTCCTGTCCACTAAAGACTTTTGAATTTTGATATTAATTTTTTTTTTTTTAAAATTCTATAAAAGAGACTCAACTAAAAGCACCATAAAATTGTGCAAATAGAAACCTTGTATTGAAAATCATTACCAATCGTTACTCATGTAACCAAGAGTCAAAGTTGCATCAAAGAGTCTTTGGTACTATACCAATGAATACTTGTTTATAGAGTTGAAAATGAATATTTTTTGGAAGTGGCCAGTGGCCAGTGGCTAGCGTCTGCAGGAAGTGGACTGTAATGAGCGAAGAGAGAGGTGAAAGAAGGTGTGGACTATTGTGCCACGTGACGTGGAAATAAACAAACCCAATAAGAAATTTTCAAGAATTACGTTTCTTTACAGGAAAAATCCAAAGTTTTCTCCTCCGCCTTTCGACAAACCTTTCACGTTCATGACTCGAATCAACTCCCCGACACTTCCACCCACTTTCCTCTCCCTTCCCTCTCTCCCTTTTCCTACTCCTTTTCTTTTTCTTCCTTATCTTCGCTTCAATCCCTTCCTTCTTCCTATCCTTTTACTCGCACTTTTTTTCAGTTTCTCTTCTCCCTTGAATGATCTCTTAGCTCTTCTTTCATTTCGTCTCGCTATTCAACCATGGCCTTATCCGTCCAAGGAGGTACTTTCTGCATATGAATTTTATAAATTTTTTTTTTTTTATTTTCTTCTTCTGCTTGAAGAGTGTTTGACATGCTTTGATCGTAAGTGACTGGAATCTAGGTTGGTGAATAAGCTATCGTCTTACTTCCTTTAGCTACAGAACTGAAAAATCAAAATAGTGTAATAAGTTTCTGATCTAAAAGTTTAGTTTTTGTTTCTTTAAATAGTAGGAGATATTTCCTCAAAGTAGTATTGTGGAATATTTGTTTGCTCGTAATATTTGTTGATTTGGTTGATCAGACCTGAAAATCTTGATCGGAGCTTTTGTTTTTTATTTTTATTTTTATTTTAAAAAGAAGTTGAGTTCTATGATTGATTGATTTGAGCCGAAGAACTATTAGGAGGTAGTCGATTGATCAACTCTGTGGTTGACCCATCTGAGCTAGCTAGCTGGCCAAAAGCAATGATTTTTCTACTTTTCAGAAGATTGTAGGATTCGGTTGGAGCTTCCATTTCGAATCGGCTTTCCTAAGTAGGTTTGTTATGTGGGTTGATGGGATTTCTAAGTGCGAAGTGATATTATAAATTATGAGAACGATAATGATGATTTGAACTAAAGAAAATTATGGGTAGCTGTGATTGATTGATATTAACAACTTCTTGCGTAGTTTCTTGTACAATTTTGATAAATTTGTGTATTGATTGTTTTTAGGAGCTGAGAGAGATCTTGAAAAAGGACTAATGACTCCACAGTTGAGCCAAAACTCACTTTGGGAGCGTTCACAGACACCGTCGCCTTCACCTTCACCGTCGCCATCACCATCTTCAACGGCAACGGCACCAGCTTTGGTCCTCTCGAACTCGGGGAAACGCATAGACCAAGCAGGAAAAAAGAAGTATGTAAAACAAGTGACGGGTCGTCACAACGACACTGAACTGCACTTGGCAGCGCAGCGTGGAGATCTAGGAGCAGTTAAACAAATTCTTAATGCCATAGACTCCCAAATGGTGGGGACCTTAAGTGAGGCTGATTTCGATGCAGAAGTTGCACAGATAAGAGCATCAGTGGTGAATGAGGTGAATGAGTTGGAGGAGACTGCACTATTTACAGCTGCAGACAAGGGGCACATCGAAGTTGTGAAGGAGCTGTTGAAGTATTCAACCAAAGAGGGTCTTTCTAGGAAAAATAAGTCTGGTTATGACCCCTTGCATATTGCTGCAATCCAAGGGCATTATGGTAATGATGTTGAATTTGTGCTTTTTACTTGACCGTGGCAAGTTTGATATTATGAAATACCATGAGATTGAAAGGTCTAACTGTGTGTTTCCAAACAGTAAGGTTGTTTCTATTTTTGGCTGCGCAAAACTTTTAAGTGTATTACTTTCCAAAGGCTTTATATACAGTTGATGTAGTATTAAGTTCTTTATCAGAAAGGAGAGTTTTACTCCATTTATATGAGAATTCATAACAGAATATGTTCCAATCAACAATGAGGGATTGCTTATTGGCATGTTACAGCCCAAGTTATGATTAAATGTTGTCAGTTATTTTCTTAACTTTCTATGGAAATTTGGTTTATGTGTTATATACATATATATATATATGTATGTATGTATATTAAAGATAGAAAATGTGACAAGGAGGTCTACTATTGGCGTTTTAGAATTTGGTTTTGTTCTGTCCCTGGTGCCTTCTTCAACGATTCGGATGACAATTGAATGTTGCAACAACCTTTTTCCTTTAAGGAGATACATTATTGGTTGCAGTGTTTTTTATTCCTAAACCAACTTTTTTGTTCCCGTACAAGGCCTGGCAATTATACTAATAGTCAGTCTTTTGTTCAGAAATTGTCCAGGTGCTACTAGATCATGATCCCAGCTTAAGCCAAACGTCTGGGCCATCAAATGCAACACCTCTTATATCTGCAGCTACCAGAGGGCATACAGCTGTAGTCAATGAACTTCTGTCAAAGGATGGTAGCTTATTAGAGATATCTAGATCCAATGGAAAAAATGCATTGCATCTGGCTGCCCGACAGGGTCATGTAGATGTTGTGAAAGCATTGCTTGGTAAAGATCCACAATTGGCACGAAGGACTGACAAGAAAGGGCAGACTGCATTGCACATGGCTGTAAAAGGGCAGAGTTGTGAGGTGGTAAAGTTGCTTCTTGAGGCTGATGCTGCTATTGTAATGCTTCCAGACAAGTTTGGTAATACAGCATTACATGTAGCCACCAGGAAAAAGCGAGCTGAGGTATATATATTTTCTTTCTTCTTGCCTTTTATTTTTTGTTGTTTTTGTCTCTTCTCTCTCTCTTCCCTGAGTCTATAAGTGGTGTCTCTGGCTGGTGCTGCATGCTTTATCTTTAGATACTTTATGAGAGGTTCATCCTGCAAATCTTCTTAATGATAAACATTCTCATATCTGTTTGATGGCCTATGATTCAAGTTGAAATTGCAGTTGTATGGATTACTCAAGAGTTTTCATTCAGTTTTACATGCTCTATGAATTCTTCAGTATAGGAAGTTTTCCTCTTACAGAATAATAAAATCACCTTAGTGAGCTTTCACCTTTTTCTTGCAGATAGTGAATGAGCTGCTATCCCTTCCTGACATCAATGTTAATGCACTAACCAGAGACCATAAAACGGCTCTTGACATAGTTGAACAGCTTCCTCTCTCTGAAGAAGCGGCGGAGATAAAGGACTGCCTTTCTCGTGCTGGTGCTGTCAGAGCTAACGAACTGAACCAGCCAAGGGATGAGTTGAGGAACACTGTGACCCAAATCAAAAGGGATGTTCATACGCAGCTTGAGCAAACTAGAAGAACCAATAAAAATGTTCATAATATTTCCAAAGAGCTCAGGAAACTTCACCGGGAAGGGATCAACAATGCCACTAATTCAGTTACTGTGGTGGCTGTACTATTTGCCACAGTTGCTTTTGCAGCTATATTTACAGTGCCTGGTGGGGATAATAATCAAGGGGTGTCTGTAGTGGTGAAAACAGCCTCTTTCAAGATCTTTTTCATTTTTAATGCAATTGCACTCTTTACTTCTTTGGCTGTTGTGGTTGTCCAGATTACACTAGTCAGAGGCGAGACAAAAGCAGAGAGACGGGTGGTGGAGGTGATTAACAAGTTGATGTGGTTGGCTTCTGTGTGCACTTCGGTGGCATTTATTGCCTCCTCTTACATAGTCGTTGGCCGGCGGCATGAGTGGGCAGCAATTTTGGTTACAGTTGTTGGGGGAGTTATAATGGCTGGGGTTCTAGGCACCATGACTTATTATGTGGTGAAATCTAAGAGGAGTCGATCAATAAGGAAGAGAGAGAAGTCTGCAAGGTTGAGGAGTGGATCCAACTCATGGCCTCACTCTGACTTCTCCAATTCAGAAGTTGATCGAATTTATGCTCTTTGATGTGTGGAATTTTAACATTTGAGAATGTTTAGGATTGTAGAGACTAGAACAATGTAAACCGTGCAAGTATTTAAAAGGTGTTAGGCATCACTATGCACTTGCATAATAACACAGGAGTTCCCTAAGCATATATTTCTTCTGATAGCGTTTCTTTCTGGTTTGCTTTTTGTCTATTCTCTACTTTCCTGTAACAAGTAGCGAACTTGAACTGCTGATGAGTGATGTGTGCTTATATTAGCTAAGAAAGGAGAAAGAAGGGAAGTCAGTAGTTGTTAGGTTTGTTTCTCTTATAAATATGGACTAGAATGGTTTTGATTCTTGGTGGGCAAAGGCAGTGAGACGTGCGTATGGGGTTCGGTTGGTAAAAAATGGTGGTCTTGTCGCTGAGTCTCTGTTGCATTGTGGGTGATGGTCGAGTGGAGATCTTGGGATTTCACGGGTGTTTTAATTTAATTTTGCTTCTAAATCAAAGTGTGCGGTAATTGTATGGAAGTTGCGTTAATACATCTCTGCAACAGTTCATTCTACAGAGAGATTATAATTTGGCAAATTTGATAGTGGGTTGCTGGTCTATGCTTTTCAATTTGTAACAGAAGAAGGTCAGTACATTCTTGACCATTCATATGATTAAATTAAAATAAGCCCTGGAAAGCAACCTTTTTTCTGGCGCTGGATTTTCCGAAAAATACAATTCTCCATCGTCTTAAACAGTGAGTCAGCAGCTTGCGTAGAATCCTCTTAATCTCGGCTGAAAGTTGGACGCGGAAGGATGGAAGATTATACATTCACGTGTTAAATGGCTCCACCAGGACGGTTGTACAGAAGAAATGAAGCAATAATTGGAGAACCGAATATGCTCTTCTACTAGAAAAATAGAATAAGAATCCATGGCAGGTACACAAAAATCTTTAAATTAACAATGGGGCATGATTTAGGCCTGTGCGTTTCAGAACCTGGAAAGATTCTTAATATCTATCCAAACTTTTTAATAGGGCAAAATTGTAACTTAGTTCAATATGAGGTATAATTTTTTTCAGAAATTTATTCATATTTCCTAAATCTAAGGGGTGTTCCACTATTATTTTCTTCAAAGGGAAATCACTGTAACAAAATTGAATTTCTCATATAATTTGACAGTTAAACATAAAGTTGAATACATTAAACTTATAATGTTTCTTATAAAAGATCATGCCAGTCTTGATTCAATAACGAAATCCCATACAGAGATGCTATTTGTTTGTTCTATATATTATTACCTTTTTCTTATTATTTCTTCTTTCTTATGAGACCTTCTTAAGTTTCATAATTAACATTTTCTATTTTTCTTCTAATACATATACCCCATAAATTTTATCGTCTCCGTCATTCTTCTTCTTTCCCCCAAATAAAATAAAATAATTAAAATTAAAATAGTCCAAGTATTTTCACACACGTGCACGACACTCTGAACTCAATTGTGATAATCATATTCCTACAGCTTTTAGCCGCTTGAAGTTGATGAGTGATGAGCAACTCAGCTAAGTTGTACTCGAGTTTCTGCTGCTTTTCAGGCAAAACAATATGCACCTGTGTCCAGGCACTCCATTCCTATTAATTGGTTTTCAGGCTTATGAGACATGTCTGCCCCTGCACCAAAATCCCACGAACTTCTATGACAAATTTCTTGCGTTGCGTGGGAATCGATACCTATTGACAAAAGCTGCAGAGCAGATTTCGTTCCTTTTCTGCTTTTAACGTTACCCTCCTATTCCTATATTTTATCTTTTAATCTTGGCAAACCAAGACTTTGTATTAGATACCATTACATAATATCATGGATGTGAAGATGTGTAGAGCTTCTACCGAAGGAAACACAGCTAAAAGCAATCATGGAGGTGTACCAGGAAAACAAAATTGTCACGGGTTGGACATGGACACCGTAGCTTAGTCATTATCTGATTTGCCCAGTCTCTTTCAAATTATGCTTGGTCTGATGAGTCATGTATTTGAGAACAAAGAGTACTTTGTCCTTGAAAATTTGGTGGGCCTTTTCTTATCTTCAAATTCAACACCATTAGCAGACGCTTCCAATTAATATTGTAAAATCTTGATCTATAACTCTTCTATCACAGAACACCAAGTCAAGTCGTATCCAACTCACAAATTCAAGGATTTGATAAAAGGATGCTGAATTTTGGTGACATCCAATCCAGTTTTTCCCTGAAAACGTAAAAGGTCAGGATGTTACAGATGATATATATATATATATATATTAAAATGTGGATATGAAAATGTGAATTTGTGAGATTAAAAGTAGTTACATTCATTTGTATTGTTAGTTGGTTGCAGTAGTCATACTATTGTATTATGGGGCATAGGTAAGTTGTTGAATCATCTTATTTTACCTTCAAAGCAAAAGCTCTTACACAGCGACACCAATAGTGTACTTTTGGTTGAGTATATATAGATAGAACCTTAGGATCTTTTCTCATAGAGTAGGGATCACTAGCAATGCACATGATTTCATCACTCTATAATTGTGAAATCAGGTACTCTTATCATAAAAGTAAGATACTCAATTATTAGGTAGATACACTATTACTGCATTAACTGTTTATCTAAATTAAATGATCTCAACCAAGCCAGCTAAATGAGCATATGAACTGATAATTTGTTCTTTATTTATTTTAATATGCAAAATTTGGGGCCACTTGAAAATTTTTTAGTATCAAAAGTAGAAACTAAAGTAATTGAGTAGTCCAGCTGGTATGTGAGGCCTGCCATCTCCTTCGTTCTCCCACTAGATGTCCATCGAGGTCGGGTGGGGAAAACGACTTTCTTCTTATATGGTTATGCGTTCTCCCTTAGTGCTCAACAACAACAAATTAGCCTTTTTTCACAGCTTTTCTTTGGCTCTAATCCTGTCAAAATTCTTGCAGACATGTTTACTTAGTTTAAGGTTGAGTACACCCACTAAGAAAATCTAAAGCAAGCAAAGGGAACCAACTGAAAGCTGTTTGTCTGCACTTGAAGATTTCCTCTTCCATATTATTTTATTTGTTGATTGAAAGTGCATCTGTGCATATACAGGTGGCCTGATGGATCAAATTCTTATTGCTTGGTAAAAAGAAACGTTTTATTTTTTGATTCAGGAACCACTTGAGCAGGTGTCTCTTAGTTGCTCTTAAGAGGCAGACGTGTGGGTTATTGCCAACAATAGTCAGTATTATTTCTGTTATCCGATGATTGGCAGGAACATAATGATCATTGTCTTTGCCTAATTTATGTTACTTTGGCATTATATAATTCCAGGAAAGCCATTTCAGTTCACTGACTTGATGACAAGCTAGATTCATCTACACTTTACAGGTAAGCAATGTAAAATTCCGGATAATATGTGAAGGTAAGTACCCTTTTTCCTTTCTTTTGTTGTTATCATTCGGAAACAAAGGTAAAAACAAGGCACTTCATTGACTTATGTGAACAATCTCTTTAATTGCATTAGAGATAGCTCTCCGAAATCATGGACCCTTGTCTTGGAAACCTGGAAAAATTATTTCAATCTCTTAATTCGAAACAATGAGGGAATCTGCCAACTGTCAGAATTTCAATTTCTTGTTTTCGTTTTACAAAATATTTTTCAGAATTTAACAAGACAATACTGGAAGGATCCATAATCTCTTCGGTGAAGAGTCTTCAAGGAATCATTAATTGAGAAGCCACAATCTGACCAACATCATTAGATAAACATATACAGGCAAGTCCTGATCAAGTTTCACGCAAAACAGGGACGTATACTTCTATTATTGGTATAAAATTCAGAATCGTACAACTGAAAAATTCACAGTAATGGCTATATTTTTTGAAAAAGTTTCATCATTTTGGAAGAATCATTTTAAATTTGTGTCTGATTTATTATTCTTAGTCTTGATGCTGATCAACTATAGCATTTAGTTTATGGTCATTGGGATTGATAGTGGAGTGTTGTTAAAATATATGAAGTAAACTATTACTTGTGACAGAAGGATGAGATTTGAAGAAAGTTCCGAATAGTTAAGAGTCACAACTTCGCTTCTTGCCTTTGAAAATGATTACTAATATAGAAAGATAAAAGATATTTATCAACTTAGATTGATAATAGACTCCTGATTGGAAAGTTTCAAGTTAACGTTTAATAAGAACTACTTCACTCATAAGCACTCGTTATGCTAGATAAAGAAAGAAAACTTTATTGGATATTTTCGGAAACTTCTTCAGGATGATCAGGTCTAGCAATCCAGGATAACTATGGATTTTTTTTGTTTTTCTTGAAGTATCAAAGCATATCCATAGTCAAAATTATGAAAGAAGAAAAAAGGATTACATCAGGAGCCAAAAAAGATGTTGAACATTGTCCTTTGTATTTCCTCTCTCTTACTGTCTTTCTGCTTCAGCCCCTGCAAAGGTCAGGTCTTTCTTGATCGTCACAAACTGTTATCCTGGAAGTTGACAATGAATGAAACCCAACTTCACTTGGAGTCTTTCTTGAATGAAACGGCTGCTGAGACTGCTTGCAATGTGCTATTGCTCCCTGAATAGAATTCTCAAACTCTGAATAAGCACTGCTGCTGCATCTCTTGAGAAATTGCAGCTCATGAAACCCGTTGGAGTCATTTGAGCTCGAAGATGAAGAAGAGCCAGATGATGATGAAGATGAAGAAGACTTGTTTGTTGAATGCCGTTTGATAACCATAGAGAATGATCTCCTATGGCAATTGGCTCTATCCTCAGTAATCTTTTCTTTGTCAAAGCTCGAAGTTTGGTCTTTGCCCTTCTGAATTTGTCCAAATGGGTTCTTCTTTACAACATTAACATAGTTATTTAAACACTCCTTAGCCTTTGAAACCGCTCCTTCAGCTGAAACTTTTGTGGCAGCTGTGCAGGACTCATCTGAGCAACCGGATTTACCAAACAAGGATTTGAAATAAGCCCTGGAAGCCTTCAGCTTTGAACCAAGTGCGGACTGCTTGATATGCTTAAGTTTTTTGGTCCAGGACTTCTTTGGATTTTCACCAAGAAAGCCACTCACTTCTGTTGAGTACTCAAAGAAGTACTCGTTCGGATTCAGCTCTCTACTAACCTGACAAGATTCGGAGGGTGAGATGTTGCAGGATTCAAAGGGAGTGCTGGTTGTAGTTGGTGTTGTGAGGGTAGTTGCCAATGGAGTGGTATAGAAATCTTCAAATGTATCTTTGCTGTTATAATCATAAGCACAATTTGAGTTCTGCAAAAGTTTTTCAACCATCTGCAGGCGTGGAGGGAGGTGAAGGGGAAGGAGCTTTCCTTTGTAGAAGAGCTCATCAGCAGGAGAAGTTGTAGGCTCTCTCTCTAGACCAGATGAAGACATTTGGAACTCAAACTCTCTGGGGCGGGGAGGAGAGTTCATGTTCATGGAGTTGCTGAAGAAGTTAGAGTATGAGCTAACTTCCATGTCAATGTAATCATCATCTGCATGGTCACATGACAGAAGGTTCACAGCCATTTCAGGCGTCTCACTGTGTTTGGATTTAGGATAAGATCAATCTCTATGCAACAGGATACCGTGGGAGCTGAGCTTTGTGAGAAATGAATGAAGGGAAGAGCACCCTTTAAAGTGTGGGCGAAGGTTATTGTCAGAATGTTGAATGCTTCCAAATATAAAATACAGAACATTTTGGGAATTTTTCTAATGGCCCAGCGCTGACCCATCTCTGCATTTCTTTTTTCTTCTAACTTATTTTTTGTGGTTCAGTTCTTATTGCATTTCATATTACAATATTAGATTGTTGCAGTCCCATTTCTTCTCCTCCTTTTGTTATTCTTTCTTATTAATAAACGATCTTAAAGTGAATTTTATATGCAATTATCTACATATCTTTTATCTTGTCTCAGGTTTGTATCAAAATACTGTAGCTCACATCATTAGGACTTAATTATTTGTTGGGGCCAGTATTAATCCCATAATTCTAATCAAAGGTGACAAAATGGTTCGAAGGCCGGTTGGCAATCATGACCATATACTCAATACCAGCATCATTATGATTTATATGGTTCGACTATCATCTCTTAAATGATTAAACACAGCATTTTATTTTAGTTTCACAATTTGAAGAATGATTAGTTTTTTGCTGAGCTACTGTTCCCGTACACTCGTGCTGTTTTCAAGGTTTAAAATATGCATTAATATAGTTGAAAGCGATTAGTTTATAGCAAAGAAAAGCTATGAATTCTGGTAGAACTAAATATAAAATTGGGTATAGGTCACGGTGTATCTCACTAGAGTCGAGAGACGGAAACCCCACATCCTTATAATATTTTCCATTTCATTTCTTAATTGCTTGTAACCAAGAGCATGCACATGAAAACAATTAGATAAATTTCTGATAAAATCTGCAGTACTTCACCAGAACTTAAAATTTGAAAGCAGCCCAGATCTCAAAACCTGGTTTTCTGCACTCTCAATGTATTATTATTCTTGTGTTCCATCTCTGTGCCCCATAACTAATAAAACAAACTTGGAAAAAGTTCCTTTTTGCTAAGTAGAACAATAAAATAAATTAATCACTTTAGACTTATCTAGTTTTACTTACTTTTACTGGATTCCTGGGTCTGTTTTTTACTTTCTTTTGTTGATTTTTTTATTTGAAAATGCCCCGTGACTGTCTCACATAAACTGATCGATATACACCAATCATACGTGTCCATTGATCCCTTTGAGCTTTCTTTCTTCTTCATCTTTTCATGATTCTTGTATGGTTTTTAACTTGCATACTTTATTTACCTTGTTTAGACTACAATGACATATGATTAAAAGATCCGATAGGTTAATGAGATGTTGACTTCATTAGAAAACAACACATGATCCGACATTTCTTGGTGGGTTTAAGGGAATTGTGGATGGAATGTCTACAAAGCTCGAGATTTATTTTTGTCTTCTCTTTTAACACACTCCCCATGTTTAAGTTCTTTCTCTTCTATCTTTTAGTTATCACTAGCATTCAAAGTCCTACTAGTTGCCTAATTAGCTGTTATGCTCTGAAACAAGCATAAGAAAACACATCAAACACTATATATTTCTTGGAACTCTATCAAGTCCTTTTAGCCATATTCAAGGTACCATCATATGGAAAACCATCACTCATGCTAAATTTTCAGTAAGAGAGGATAAGTAAGATAAGACATTTTGTCATTTGATCACATTTTCAAGATGGATTACTTCGTAATAGATGAGTTTGCTTTGTTGCACATTTAGTTCATCTATATATTCCATCGGCTAAAGAGAAGGCTGTAGAGGAAAATGAGTTCCACCACTTCCCGGTAAGTGTTACAGACGTGGCCAAAACGAAAAGTTGCAAAGTACACATGAATATGTTCTTCTTAATAGGAGAAATCCTGTCAAGTCAGATACTGTTACATAACTTGTAATACAATAATATGCAGCATTATTTATCGCGCTCCTTACCTAAATTTAGACTCAGACGAACAAGTTAACTGCTATAAGCCACTACAATCCTGTAACTTACTGGATTCCCACCGTAGAAAAGGAATTCCTCATACCTATCTTAACCACTCTGGCCGTCTTTGAAAAATATCATGCACAACTCTACAACTATTACAACGCAATGTTGCATTAATCATCTAATTGAAAGTTAGTATTTTAAAAATTCTGCTCCACATTGCAATATCCAAAGGCCACCTATGTTGTAACTATCACATTAGAAATATCCGCTTATTTGGTTTCTCCCGCTGAGATATTGGATTAGATTCCACTGGGGCATAATTTGTTCAAAGACGAGAAATAAGTACAGGCAAAGGATAGCCATAAGTGTATCAATCTAATGACCCACCACCCAGAAAATCAGGTTGCAAGAGTTCTTTGTTTGGTTGAAGGATCAACAAGTAGAGCCTCGCCAGTTCAATTTTTTGGACAACTTTGCCGGGTAACCCACAAGCATTGACAAAAGTAGAAATAGCAACAACTGATAAACAGTTCCAAGCAAAACCTTTTGGTAAGTCAAGTCATAAGGTGCCTTTTGAAGCGATTTTCGATTGGGCGCTCCCAGCCCACTAGCTTCTGTACCCTTGTGTTGAAAGCATAGGAAGCACCGCGCAATGATGATGCTCCTCTAAAGATAAAACAAGTTCGAACTCCACTATCAGGAAAACCCTTCAGCAAGTCTTAATAATTTTTCCTTTGGTTCACGGTCACCAGACATTTAACGAAGATTTAAACCACACATTCTGCGATTAGTTCCTCCATCTCTTCGCAAGGAAGCATGAGGGTCCCTTGAATGCTTAGCTGATCATCTTCCACTTCAAAGCAAAGAAAGGTCATATTCTCACTCCAATCTCTAAATCGCGCCCGCAATAGGGTAAATTGACGCAAAATTAGCGAAACAATTCACACCCAACTCTTAGCCACATGGTCCACAGCGGAAAGAATGTATACTGTGATTCAAGCCGAAGAAATATATCGATGAAGCCATGAAGATTAAACAGACATCCATATAAAGACTTCCATTCGTTTGTTTCATCAACTTCACATTACAACATACAAGTTCGAGAATTTACAGAAGAATGAATAAATGGACACTTCATCCAGTGTTACATAAGGTTACAAAAAAGCCTGTGATCTAAAATGCAGCTTTTGGTCAGGTCAGATACACATTTATAGCATATTTATGCACGCTTGGTTATTAGATTCTATATTAAGGATCACTAATCAGGCAGAGCGAGCTATTTGCTTGCAGCTGAACGACCTTCAGATTCGAATTCTCTTTCAAGCTCATCAAACTCCCAGTCACCAATTTCTTCTGCTGAGTAGTCCCGGCCGACCTTCCCAAACTCAGACTCAAATTTTGCCAATTCTGCCTCAGGGTCTAGCACCTGCTCTGCCTTGGCAGCAGGTTTCTCAGGATGCTCTTTTGTCTCAGTTTTTGGAGTTGTAGTTCCCTGTGTCGCAGGATTGGAGGGACTTCCAGGTGGCTTCTCACTGGATGAAGCATCGGCCTGAGGATCAGCCTTTGGAGTTGGAGTCTCCAATTCCAGAACTGGTCTCTCAATAGATTCGAACTCTTGTCTTAACTTTTCAATACCATCAAATAACTCTTTGATCTTTGGATCATCTTTCCTGATCAGAAAGGGAGGGTTGGTTGAGTATACCAGTTTAATGGAATATAGTGCTGCATACAAGAACCATCTATATGATAATGATGAATAAACATAACCAGAATATCACACCTGAAATTTGTTCCCTGTTGCGAATAAAATTGCTCTTTCATGTTATCAACCACGCTGAAGGTGGTTATGATCTGAAACAAGAAACACCACATACACGAAAAATAGAAATCAGCAGATACTTCCATAACCAGGTGACCACCAATTTTTAAGGGTGCTAAACAATTAAGCATATACCTATAAAGTTCCAAAATTCCAAATTATCTTTCATTAACCTAGAATCAGGAAATTTTACAAAATCATTTTGTTTAAAAGAAGATTAAGAAGAAAAGAAGAGAGAGAACCATGGACTGAAACTAAAATCTAGTGATAAAGAAAACATTGACAACAAATCATGGCATATATGTTGGAAAAACCATCAGCAAATTTAAGACCGTAAAAATAGAAGAGACCTTAAAAAATGGTGATAGAAAAGCAAGAGGGGAGTGACATTAAACATCCTCAACAACAACTCATAACGTGATAAAAGCAAACTCTTGTCAGCGAATTTGAACTTAGGGCTGAAAATGAGCATATTTGTACCTTGGCTTCATAGTCTAGATATTCCTTCTCAAGATGTTTCCTAGGGTTCAATTCTTTTGAATCATCATTTTCCACACTAGATGCCATCTCTGACCTGTCCCAATGGGTGAAAATAAAATAAAGAACTGAATAAAATTACATGAGAAATTTTGATGAAAAACACAATGCATTACCCTTCTTTCAGATTCTTTAGGTTCTCCACAAATTTTCCAATACGGGCAATAAAAGGCCCCAACTCTTTCTGCAAAAAAATACATGGTTGCATCCCAAAGAAGGAACAGGTGTGTGAGAGAAAGATAAACAAATTTGTTCAAAAATTTAGGTGCAGGTCCAGGATAATCTTTGTGGAAAAAATAGAAGCAATACCTTGTAAGCAGAGAGGAGAGAAATAACCAAGTTCAAAAAGTAGTCCTCATGCTTGTCCAACTCATCACTTGAAAGGCAAACAAGCAATAAATATTAAGCAAAAGGCATTCAAAGTAGTGAAGTATGGCAGGTAAGAAAGAATAAAAATTCATCCTCTTAAGTTAAAAATTTAAGAAAACATGTCCGAACAAGGATGCTAACCAACAAAAGAATAATAATAATGGCCACAGATAACACAGAGTACATACTTGACTTGCCTATCCTTAATTTCCGCATAAGAGCATTGTAGGACCCAAGTATCTTCCAAAAAATTAATCCACGTATTAAGAACCTCTGCTTCTACCCTACACGCAGCAATGGATTTCAAGAGCTCATCTTCCTACAAAGTACAAACAAATTGGGAAAAAAAATAGTTCAAATATTTGAACGATGAGAAGGGCCCAGAAAATGTATAGGTAATCTCAAAATAACATAACTTCTATCAATTCTGAAAGATATCAGAAGAAAAGTATTCAACCTTTGTTTTCAAGTGCACAACAATCTGATTGTTAGCTTCATCAAATTGTTCCCGCTCTTCCTGGGCATTGTGAAGGCGTGCTTGAGCAGCAGCCAAGGAGATATTAACCTACATCATATATTCAGTCTTAACTGTTAAGAAGCAGTGAATTAAGTGAAGGGAGGCAACTGCAATGAAAGCCCAAAAGATGCAAATATATGGTGACCACTCACGCAGTATAATTTCAAACATACGGGAACTAAATGGTAAGGATACAAAAGCCTTAAATTTCATATAAATTAAATTAAATTTTGTCAGGAGTCATCGACTATGTAAAGTTTTAAACACCCAAAAGTATAATTTTTCCCAACTGCATCATTCAGATGGTTCCACACCAACTGTATGCTACATCATAATTAGAAAACCAACAGTTTTTACAAACATCTGCTTACTAAAATGCACTCCTTACAGTAGATAAAGACAACATTATCTAGTTGAAAAGATGAAACTTTTTGCTCTCATGCACAGTAGATTCATGAAATTAGTATATTTAGAATACTCACAAAGAAAAAGACACAGAAGATGGACCACATTCGTACTTTATGAAAATAAAAATGACAAGTAACATGTTTCCAAAGAAGCATATATTATACTCTGCATAACTGTAATCAACAATAGAAAAATAATAATAAATAATAATAAAAAGAGGCATAACAAAGAAAGACCTTTTTCAATTCAGCTTCAAGATGATCTCTTTGTTTTTCAAGTTCAGAAATCTCAGCTGCTAGTTCCTGGAAATGAAACATTAAAACAAAAACTCAACTTCCCTCGTGTACATCAAATTCATGTACCACATTATTGTAACATATTAAGGTTGGAAATAACATGAACCATAATGAAACAATATAGGGTATAAGTAAATGTTACATAGGAAATCCTTCACATAAGACTAACTAATTTATATTTAATTATGCAGTTCCTTTAAGCATGAAATGGATCAATAAGTAATACATAAACTGGACAGAGAAGCATAGTACAAGAAAATTTTCAGATAGGTATCCTGAATTCAAAGGATTTCGGCCATAACAGGTCTCTGGAAATTCACAAAAGCAGCTAAAGCATGGTGAAACTGAGCATTCAAAAAAAGAAGCTCCACAGGCAAAAAGAATAGCAGACATCAGATGACAAGTCCATAAAAAGAAACATCCTCAACATTTTTCTATTTTCCTAGGCACATAAAACAGATTTCCTTTGTAATTAAACTATCTAATCAACTATTACACTGAGCTTCCTACAAACAACTTTAATTTCAGTAGTACAAAGCATGCATTATACGATAGAAATGAGTTAAACCCAAGCAATCTTCCAAAGATAATTTTGTTACCCAAATATTTTTTACATTTTAACCTAACTTTTTTCCTATGTTCTGGAGTTCATCAGTTCCGGAGAAGAAAATATCAAAAGTATCATGCAGGAGAACATTACCTTTTCCTTTTCACCAGCTTCACCTGCCTTGACCGCACGAACTTTCAGTGCCTCCTCTTTTTGCAATCTGCCAACCATAATGTGAATGATGAATCTTTTATAAGGGACAACAGGTGGCATGCTATGCATTTGCTAACTACCTTGCCACACCTTCCACAAAATTCAATCACATTCACACACTCCAGATCATTAGGTAAAAACTGGAAGTTATTGATGTCTCATCCAAAATCAAACACAAAAAGATACCTGTGATCTGAAATGCGCTTCTCAGCTTTCATGGTGGAGTTAGCAAGAGATTCTGATAACACCTTAAGCTTATCCACCTGCACAAATGAACAAACATGATATTAGCTACACAACTTTGTACACAAATCATAGACAAAGATAGCATGCCATAGTAAAAACACTTCAGACAAACATGTGAATGAAAACAGAAAGTAAGGGACCAAGAACAGACATGCTCAATCTAACATAATCAAGGAACAACCAAAAGGCAAGAATAAGCAAACCTTTTGAGCATGTATCTCAGGAGAGTCTCCATTGTTCAAAATTTTCTTTCTTAGCAAAAGCCCTTCCAATCTGGAACAGACACGAATTTTTGCAAGTGCTTCTTTCAGTGCCTGTTATAAAGAAAGAGTGGTCAAGAGTGGTCAATCTCATGATTTATGGTTCTCACTTGTTGAGAAGTAATCATATATGCTCCTAAAAAAACACACCCATATCAACAGCAAGTACATCAAACTTGACTCCAATAATCTTAGTCTCAAAAATAATTCGAAACTTAGAATGATTTTAAATACATGGATCAATACTTCTATCTTCAATGCAAAGCATTAAGTATACTACACTATATTAATCTAGACGATAAGTAGGTTCCATGGAGATCAAGTATTCCTTCACCAATCAAACTGCATAACATGGATAAGAACAATAACATGCAGGATATACATTAAAGAAAAGTAAGTGATTACAGACCACGAAATTTTAAAAAGTAGGCCAGAACAGGAGAATCACCATGTGCCAGCAATGACAAAAATTCAATGTTTATCAAGCTAAACTAACTTTCTATTGCAGGTAGATATCATAGAAGCTCACTAATCCCTTCGGCAGGAAAAATATTTTATTTTACTTCCTCAAGAAACCAAATTACAGATTTCTGATACCCAAAGAAAACTGCAGTGTTTCTGCTTTCCGCATCAATATAATATTGAGATCCCACAGTATCCAAGAGGTTAATGCTTAATATTGACACAAAAAAGAGACAAAACTGGTTATTAGAATAACTATAGCTCACCTCCATGGTTGCCATAGCTGTTTCTTTAGATGCTTGCTCAGCTTCATTTAAAGGATTCTGCGAAGCATTCACTCCACCAAGTTTTTTCTTTAGGTAAGATGCTTCGGCATCGATTCTGAAACCAGAAGCAGATCGAAAGAGGTAAGAAACAGCCCCATACCTTGAAGTAAGAAACAAAGAACAAGAGAAAACAAAATAGAAACATTAAAATAAAAGTTTAAAAAGAAAAGAAGCTCTCCATTTCTTAACCACCTGACAACATCAGCATTAATTTTCAACCCTGTAATGGAACCTTGTGCAAATTGAAGCAATTCCTCTCGCTTCACCTATATTATACCACCAAAGAAGAAGAGATCAAACCACCAATCTACACTGCTAAGCCAAAGAAGAGAAAAGCTATATATAGAGAGAATATATATATATACTGTACACAGGTTAGGTAAGGCAGTCAATAATTAAATTGTGTGGAAGATCCTGTAGATGCCCCATATACCGATGCCCTGATAAATGTCTTCCTAGTGGAATTTTGGGCTAGAATTTGGCTGTAGTGCAAGAACAGCAATACAGAAGTTTTTTAGAAATCTTCTTAAGTTTAGAAATGATGTAGCAGGTTTTCATCATGTAATAATCACATATATATTTTCTAAGTACTGCATGCATTTCCCAATTAAGATACATATATTGCAAGTGAAGAATGAGAGGTTTCCCATGCTCTAAACAATTTTAAAGTAATAAGGGTGCGGTTATTGTTTCTCATGGCTTTACCAATACTTCATCTTGGTAGCTGGAGAGAGCTGTAGCTAGATCCTGTATACTGCTCGTTATTGCATTATGAACTTCTTTTCCTCCAGTAAGGCAAAACCTGCAAGTAACCTATAATCAGTAATTTATACACACTCCAACTATTGTTGCTAATAGTTTTTTTTTATAAATACCTCCTCATCTAAATCTCCAGCAAGATGCAAATACACATAAAAACAAAACATAATTACTGACACTAAATCATGCTAAAACTGACTAAAAACAAATCCTATACCAAATGTTTTGAAACTTTTGGTATCATTGACTAACAAGGAAAATTTTTAATTTCCTTTCAGTAAACACAATGTGTATTCCAGGTTGCATCAGAGAATAACTATTATCATAATAATAAGTACACTCACCCAAACATCTCCAAGAGCAAAGAAATTTCTTCATCGGTTGGTGCTTCAAGAATCTGAATCATTCAAAAAAGTTAAACTGCGGTTCCCCTCCATAACCAAACAAGAATATATAGTTGAAGTTCATTTAGAGCTAAATTAATGTCCAAGGTTGCATAATCAACCTGATCAAGGTAACCATAAATGCCCATCCACTCGATATTATATTGTGGTCACCATAGGATAACAAGCTCAAATTATACTAGGATACTATGGATTGTTCAAATAAGGAATCTAGATTAATTTCAACTCATTTGTGCAGCATATAAATGTCAACATGAGTTTGTACAAATGATTCGCGTAACTTTTAGCATACCATGGAGATCATTATGCCCTCCAGAGCCTGACTTTGAAGAAAAACATCACGGAAGTTCAATGGTTCACCTCCAACATCAGAGTCATAGTACAGAACCTGTTCATAATAACGAAAACATCAGAGACGAGAAACTTAATAGGAAAAATGCCAGGTCTTTTTCTTTTTTACTAATAAATTTAATTTTAACTTAAATCTAATTACTTTAGTTTCAGGGTAAAACTACCAATTATCCAACAAGCATCCAAGTAACCAATAATACAACAATGAGGTTAAAGATAATGATACATTACCTAACCCATCCACCTATACTCATATACAAATTGCTTTGCAAAAATGATTATTAAGGTGTATGGACTAATGTTATTTGTATACCAAGAAATTTAATTCCAGAATTTCAAATCAGCAGGAGATTGGTATAAGTTTAGGAAATACAGGGTCTTTATATTCAATTAATGAACAACTCGGTATGACAACTCTCAACCCACGAAACAAATAAGTTCCTCTATTGATTGAAATGAAAGACGCAATCAACTGCTTTCATTTCTCACATTTAATTATCAACGTTTGGATCTCTTTCTTCATCAAAAGAGTGGCATACAGCACACAAACTTTACGGAATACTTTCAGAACCAGTACATTACCTTTTGAAGCAATCAATAGATACAAGATAGTGGCAGGAACATAACCAGTCATTTGAAATTTAACATAGTACTCTTCAACTCAGGAGAAAAATTGGAAAAGGAGGGGAGAAACCAAACCAGAACAAAAATAATAAAGGAATACTAGCCATATAAATGCACACCGAACTCACAAAATAATAAATGAAGTTAAAAAGATAATGCAAAACGGTACTGACTGGTAAGAAAATTGCTTTGTTTAGTATAGTCGTATAGATAACTTAAATTGGTTGTATTTATAATTGATAAACCTCACCATAGAAGGTTTTCTCGGACTATCCTTTTCTTCCTCGGCCACTTGAGGTTCATGCATCTTCTCTTTACCCTCAGATACAGAACTTGATAATTTCTCAACTTCTCTAAGAACAACCAACCATCTTTTCAGCAACATTACCCTTTCTTGGCCCCGACATGAGACTGCCGCTTCCTCCAACCTTCTAATGGTTTGCTTTACACTTCTGAAATTCCGCGCGCCCTTCATTAGCATAAAGCTTAAGCAAGTTACACACAAATTGTACACTTAAAAACTTAAATTTACTAACATTGAAAATTAGTTCGAAAAAGGGGTTACTTTACTAGGATAATTGATAATTCTATCGATTTCTTAAAAAAAAAAAAAAAAAAATAATTATATTATTTTGATAATTACGATTATCATAGGCGAAAACAGCTCGATAATAGCTCAACTAAATTATTGAACCAAAAATTAAATAGTAAAAACTACACGCAAAGTTTAAGCTATTCCAGGTAGCTGAACCTTCCAAAAAAGATCAAAATAAATTAATACTTGCAAGAGTAAGAAAAACCTAAAAATCTACTCAAATAAAAGTGAAACAAGGAAATGAACAGAAGACATTACAATGCGATCTTGCAAGATTTTGGCTCCTTCAGCGACGGCTTGACCGGCATGTTGAACGACCGAGTCGGCATAGTTCCTGACGCGCAGCGTCAAGTTGTTCTTGTTCCCGACCTCCACAGCTTTATTCACGGCATTCCTCAACCACGACATCGTTTCAACCTTCCTTGGTTTTTTTTTTTTTTTTTTGATGATTTTGATTCGGAATTAAAATGANCAGCGTCAAGTTGTTCTTGTTCCCGACCTCCACAGCTTTATTCACGGCATTCCTCAACCACGACATCGTTTCAACCTTCTTTGGTTTTTTTTTTTTTTTTTTTTTTTGATGATTTTGATTCGGAATTAAAATGAAAACGAAAAAAAAAATTATTTAGATTTTAATGTTTCAGAACAAAAAACTGAAAACAAAAACAATTTTTGAATGTACTGACTCTGTTGGGAGGTTCAGGGTGTTGAAGAAGAGATATGATTAAATGAAACAGAGTCAGCGCGGATTGGGAATTTGGGTGGGAAACAGTGATAGGCCACGTCGTTTTACCGCCAATTAGGTGTCGTTTTGATGGAGATTTTAAGGTGGAGCAACCTACTAGTCTATTTTAGGTTTTAAACATGCTCATTTGACATGAGATATTTTCCGTTCTTAGTCATTTATGTTTCTTCTCTTGTCTTTTTTGTTTCTCTTATATTATTTTAGAAAATTAACCTCTTCAAATATTACTTTTAATTAAAAAAATAACCTTCTTGTCGATTTCAGATTTTAAAATGTTAAATTGGTCGAAGATATTTTCAATTGCAGGAACTAAATTTGAAAATAACAAATTAAATTTAATCCTAAAGCACATTAAACTCATCGAGAAGACAACGTAATAAAAAATTCTCTTTTTCGTTCATTCAATTCAAAATTAATAAATATTTTTCACATTTAATTCGTAATTAATAAACACTAAATAATTATATAAGATATTATTAGTATTTTCTTAAGTAATTCAATAAAGATTTTCGTTAAAATAAAATTTTAAGTATTTGGTCAACGGCTTCCTGCAAATTGTCTTTGCCGTGAGGTGTTGTCAAGAGCAAGAGATGACAATCTTGTCGCACATGCATGGGCACCCGCAACTGAGGATGAGAAAATAAGCAACTTTTCGGGGACGGGTCCGAGACGGAGATGAAAATTCTATCCTGAAATTATTTCGGACCGAGGAGGGGATGAATAAGGATGATATATTTTTATCCCCGTCCCACCCGATTCTTAAATTAAATTAAAATAATAAATATTATGTTTTTTATAATTTTAATTTTACTTATATATTTAGATGAATATTAATTAATTGAACTTTTAATTTTATTATAGGTATAAACTTGATTTATTATTAAAATATTTATTTTTATTATATATGTTAATTTGGATAAGAAAAAATTTATTTTATGCTCAAACTTTTGGGGATCAGATCTTCACGTGGATTCCGATATTTATTGGAGAATTTTTTATTTATTCTTAAAATTAATATAGTGGGATATAATCAACAATGGGCATGGGGATGACAATTCGTGATCCACCCTACCTGATTATCATACCAATTACTAAGAGCCAAATCTATTTCTGTCTATTAAATATGAAATTATTTATAATTATTCAATATTTTAAAAAAAAAATTTCATATAAGTTTAGATAATAAGTTTAAGTTGTTATAATTGAAAATTTTAATATTAATCCATCATCTTTTACCCATTGTAATCTATTTATTATAAATATCAATTCAGGAACGAATTAATAATTATGAATTGATGTAAAACTAATAATAAATTGCAATGATCTTGACTCTTTAAACATTAATTTTTAAGCCGCTCGAACTTGAATGCCTCACCCGCACATACCTCGAATTCCGCACCAACTCCCTCAAACACAAGGGAGCGGGCACTGCTCTCAGCCTTTCGTAATAACATAATTTATATTGATCTTTATTTTTTGAATCAATGAAGTATGAAACGATCATGTTCAAATTTTTCAATATTTTTCAAATATTTAGTAGAAGAATCTTGATTTGATCTTCAATTGCCATGTTCATAATCAGCATATATATGATCTATTCTAAAATGGTGACTAGCACCGAGGTTATCACTAATGTAATCCTTTATTTACATATATTTAATATAGAATTAATGGTATAAACATCAAAATATTAAGTTGATGCATCATATATGACTAATGAACCACTAAATTAAATTATATATTATAAATTTGATAATTTCATTAAAGTTTGATGTGTATTGACAATTATTTTAGCTATTCTAATTTACAAATTAATGGTATATATGGATAGTTGAATAATTAACAGTTTTTAGATGAAGAAAGTATATGAAAGATTTTCAGAGTGGATGGTATTTGGTAGGGATGAGGAAATAATGTCATCGCTATTAAATTGATGAGTTGATGATCCACACTCTCTGTTTCTTTTGTTTGTCAATGACAATGACCAAGCAATTCGCCTTCCTTTACGCAAAACACATCAAAACGCTGCTTAAATTCCAAGATTGAACTCATTTTAAACCTAAGTTCTAATTTCTTTGATACTAAATTAGCGCCTTCAACTAAGGTATTGAACGCAAAAACACTGGTCTTAAAATCCTATCACTATCCGACCCGGCGTACCGGTTGCAATATTCCACCAACCCCCATCAGCTACCATTCAACAAGGTTTCAATTAATTTCATAAGTCGATGAAAGTTTTTTGACCTTATTTTATTACAATGAATTTGATTTTTAATGAGAGGGCAGCCGACGTAATTAGATAATAATTTTTATAGATTTGACTTGGCTTATTTGTACATAATTTTCAATGATTGGACCTACTTCATTATTTTCTGGTTTCTTTAGAGCCAGGTGGACTTGGTTATTCAGCTACATCACCGCACGTGATCCCATCTACTCCCAGTCTCTTCACCCACACGCTCTGGTCTAGTTCACGATCACAAATTCTACCAACTCGTTAACGTTACACCTTCCCAATCCACGCTATAAAACGATCGCAGTTGGCAAAAGAGAACCAACTTAAAACTCTTTAAAGTTATTGCTTGTCACAACAAAAGACGGTCAATAATGAAATCGTCACCGTCCGTCACCGAAATCCAGGTCGAGAACGTCACATTCTCAACTGCCGTTAAGCCTCCCGGCTCCACTAAAACTCTCTTTCTCGGTGGCGCAGGTTAGTAAACATTAAAACAACGCACCACTGGCGGATTGGATTTTAATGTCGTTTGTTTGTTTGTTTGTATTGCATTTGACTCGATTTAATTCTTGCGCGTGGTAATATGACCGCTGTTGCGTGCAGGGGAGAGAGGCTTAGAGATCCAAGGCAAGTTCATTAAGTTCACGGCGATCGGAGTGTACTTGGAAGATATCGCCGTGTCGTCACTTGGCAGTAAGTGGAAGGGCAAGACTGCTGAGGAGTTGACGGAATCTGTCGAGTTCTTTAGAGAGATCGTTACAGGTAACAGATTTTTGCAAGGAACCTTGATGTTGACTAATTATTTATTTATATTTTGGGTGGTCCGCAGTTAAGATTATCCTTTTTAACATTTAAAAATAAGAATATTTACTAACAAACTTTTTTTTTTTTTTAAATGGTAAGAATACAATCTATTTTAAGAATTCCATAAATGTGGCCCATAGGAGACTTCAGTATTAGCGGTCATGTTGTTACCGTTACGTTATGTTAAAGATAATGCAAATTTAATGAGTTGTATCAAAGGCGTTAAACGCTGGACAGAAGAAATTAATAAGATTTCCAAAAAGTAAAAGTATAAATCAATGACTTTCCCTGTTTGCATGTGTAAAAACTAGCTTAGCTGACGAAGGTTTCTGAGATTATATTTGAGTTAGAAGCAGGAAATCAAAGCTCTGGTTTCAGAGTCTCCTCTCCTCTATGACATCTAATAAAATGTTAGTAATATATTATATGTTAGGGACCGCTTTTTTTTTTTTTTTTTCTTTGCTTTAAATCTGAAGGGGTCTTACCACTGTCTTAATTAAAATATTTATTTTCACACATATATTCTTATTGATTTTGTTTTTACTTATGTAATTGTGTTTGTTGATACTTGGTATATTAAAAATATTTTTAAATCAATATATTGATAAATTAATATTGAAGTATCTAAATATTTAAAAATTTATAATTTATAATAATAATTATTTTTTCTTAAAATAAGAAAATAATAATTTATATGTATACTTATTTAATATGTATTATTTTATAAAAATTATGGACAAATGGCTCATAAATGAATTAGATTAGAATATTTAAGAGAATTATAGGTGACATAAATCCTTCAGACTTTAGCATTTAAGCATTTAGATAAAAACCTAATTTTTTTTTTCATTTGGATGAAATTGTTTGAGAGTAAGTTTTAAACAAAAAAAAAAAAAAAATGAACAAGTTAGTCAAAATCAAACTTCAGGCTAAAAAACAAACACCTCCTTAGTTTGAAGTTGATAGATATTTGAAAAAATTATAATAATAGATCAAATCGAATGGAAGCATTTAAGTTTTGATTCAGCACGAAAAATTTAGATGTTACGATATTTTATTTGATGACCGACACGCTCAACAGAGTGTAACAATAGTTGATAGTGTGTATAAGTATCGAATACTAGTGTTACCCTTTGATAGTATTGATTGAGTATTAAATTATGTTTGATGGATACTGTTAGAACACTTGATGAATTAATAATGTCTATGTTAAGAAATTGACCATTTTTTTAATGATTGTCCACTAATTTGGATAATTTTTTAAACGCCCCAAGCATGTTGTTCTTCGAACCATCCTATGACCAATTCTCATGGCATTACATCACAAGTTAGAGCATGAAGCATCTGTTATGAGCAAACTCCACGCTTAAAGTAGGTGTCTCGTGTATCGTTGTGGCTGAATACTGGCTACGTCATGTTTTAGCAGCCGATTGGGTATTAACAGGACTCTTTACAGCCATCCCCTGTGGCCTAAAGTCCAAAATGAATCAATAGCTATCCATCTGGTTCTAGGTTAATGATTGTAACAAATTGCCATTATCGGTAAAAAACCATAACGTGAGTTTTAGTTTTGCTTTGTGAGAAATTGATGTGAGAGAGGATAAATATTTCTTACCCAATTATGAATATTGCTGTTCATAATATCTTTTCGCAGGCCCGTTTGAGAAATTCATGCAAGTGACAATGATTGTGCCATTAACGGGTCAACAGTACTCCGAGAAGGTTTCAGAGAATTGCGTCGCCATCTGGAAATCTTTAGGACTTTACACTGATGCTGAAGCCAAAGCCATTGAGAAGTTCATTGAGGTCTTCAAGGATGAAAATTTCCCACCAGGCTCTTCCATTCTTTTCACGCAATCACCAAATGGATCACTGACAGTAAGTAGAGAACACAAAATAATTAACTGTCATATGAAGGATAACTTTTAATGCCATTATCCATGTATCTTTCAGAGTGCATTGGTATTGATCAATTTAAATTAGTTCATGGCAGAATCATATATGCTCATTTCTCTCCTGCTGACAGATTAGCTTCTCCAAAGATGGTTCCATACCTAAAGATGGGAATACAGTGATTGAGAATAAACTACTTTCTGAGGCAATACTGGAGTCAATGATCGGAAAGAATGGAGTTTCTCCTGCAGCAAGGAAGAGCTTGGCTGCAAGGCTTTCAGAATTGTTTCATGAAGAAGAGAAACAATGTAATTGAGTGGAAAGGATGTCAAGATAGTCGAGGTGGACGAATAAAAGTGTCGGAGAGAGCAGAAATCAATATACTCACTAATAATCTATTAACGCATGCTTCATAATACGGCACTTCTGGTGTCCCCTGCATCTGAAGTTCTATCCTTTTACGAGTTAAAAGTGGTTCGTGCTTTTGCATTTCGAAGTAGTATGCCATCTAATTGAGAAATAATTGTAGCATTGTCTTTGTAAGACTCAGAGCTGCTATGTAGCACTGTACCTCGTTTACATGTGTGCGCTTATATCATGCGAGATAGTTTCCAATTCTGAGAGTATAAACTCATCTTTCATTAATTCAAATTATGAATAYGCATTAGAATGTTTAATTAAATTCAATATGTACCAAAGAATAACTTACTTTTGGTAATTGTCGATGGTATAATTTGTTATTGTAAAAGACAAAACCATACATACTTTTCAGATTATATAATTTGAGGAAGGTTGAAGCTTACAATGATTTGGTGTCGATAATTCTTATTAAAAAAGAGGTTAACTACAGGTTCTATCTGCTCTGCTTACATTTAACAGCTACCTATGAAGCGGCAAAGAGCTCTATCACTAAACAGGTAGCCTGGAGCTCCTGAGAACATAACCTTGTTTGGGCTAATGGTGAATCCATCTCTAGAAACATGAAAAATTCGGATGGATTCTGCTCTTTGTCCTTCGATTCTGTCCCACTACTCAGGGTAAGAATTTGTTCATCAATTCATGAATTCATCACCAATATGCTCTCATTTTCTTTTTCTCTCAGGAGTTTCAGACCTTTGATTGTGTACGGACAACTTCTAAATTTACTTTAATGACTCTCTGATCACTTGATTATACATGATTCGATGGTGGAACGTGGAATGTGGCAGTACTTGCCCTCGAATAGGATCACCTATCAGCTTATGCGATCTCGTTTATTTTAGTTTAATCAAGAAAGCTTCACACTCCCAGACCACCTATCGCTTTATACAGTTTTGCTTATTCTAGTTCATGGAAGAATGTCCTACATTCAAATGGTTTTCTTCTAAGATTTTTTATTTATTTTTAATTACGGTACTCTTACAAAAAAATACATTATTTCCAAATTATTCTCATAATTATTATTAAAAAAAAGGAAAAGAGATAATCAACCAATTAAAAGCACAGAACAAATTCCTCAAAGAATATGATAAAGCAAGAAAGCAATCTTTTTTATTAGTTATGAACAAATTAATTTTCCTTTCCTAACCATATATGCATACTTGCACTGTTCTTTGTTAAAGAGAAGAAAAGAAAAAATTAGCCATGATTAAGGGACCAAACAGGAACCTCAGTCACAGTTCCATCATGACAATTCTTCTCACCAACCGGAATTCCCATCTTTTGTTGCGAACAATTATCCTATCCAGACACCTTCAATTCTCCTTGTGAAGAAGAAGAAGAGGCGTGTTCTGGCATTTCGAGTCTCACAGAAACATTGATGATCCCAGTCTTGCTCCCTCTTGAATATCTCAACATATAACTAAAAAAACTCAAATAATCCTCTGGCCCATACCCTCCTATAAAATCCGAAAAAGGTAAATTTGCAGCCCCAATCATCCTGTCACCTGAACGAGTCTTGCACTGTACTTCTAGAGCCATAGATCCTGCGTTCTTGGGCATGTTAATCTCAAGTTTTTCCTTCCATGAAGGATAGCTTCCTGCGTTGACGTCAACTTTTGTGGTAAGATAGTTGAAAACATCCACCTTGACAATCGCGAATGCCTTGTTTTTAACCCAATTTCCATCCATACATAGCCCTTCTGCTGACAATTAATTAATATCGGAATTCAATGGGTGTTCTTGTTACTTTGAAAACTGTGCAATAGTTACTTTCTTACCGTGAATGGATTATCGCATGATACGAATATGCATGAGTTGGTGTTGTGTGTGAAGGCCTTTGCTTGGCTACAATTAGTTAATATCTGAATTCTTTATAAGATTAAGGTGTTGAGAGAGCGACACAACCGAAGTTTCAAATCTCTCCCAAAAACGATTAAATACAAAACTAAAGAAATTCAATCATCCACAACACACAACAATTTAACTTAGGAAAAAACTCTCAAAGGGAGAAGAACAAAAAAACCCACACAAGGAAACATACCCATATCACTTCCACGTAATAGGTACAACCAAAGAGTTCTTGCTAGATACAATTAGAGGTATACATCATCATTGCTTCAACATCTATCTTCAAACACAAAGTCTAGAAAATAACAAAAGAAGAATAAGTGAACAGATCTCATCCAAATTTACGGTTCCAGTTTTGTTCTAATTGGACCAATCTAAAGGCTTTTATTTCAAATCTCTATGGTTCAGGTTGAATAACTATGAATCTTGAACCTGATATCCAAACATCAGCTCGATTCAACAGTGCAATGATAGAAATTCTACCTAAAATTTTTTCTTTTTATATTTTTCAATAACTCTCTCTCTCTCACTTTTTCTTCGCATAATGAGAAATAAAGTAGCCAAAAAGGATAATAATAGCCCACAAGAGTTGGGCCACTCCAAATAGGAGGGATAAGGAACAATGAATAGTAAAGGCCGCTGTTTGTCGTGGTGTCATGATACTTTGTGGGACTTGGACGTGGTCTTCTTGGTACCGAGTTTGGTCAAGTAGTGTCATTGTTCCCTGTTGAAGTTTCGGGCACTGCAAATGTTGCCATATCTCCATCCAGTGGATCGGTGTTGCCACCCATCCTTAACGGCATGGAAGTCTACAAAGCTTCCGAGATATCCTGGGGTGGATCTAAGCTTTGTGGCTCAGGTTTTTCACTGATGTTTTTCACTATAATTTCTCTTCTGACCTTGATTATTGAAGCTCTAAGCTGAAGATTTATGGCCTTTGCTAATGTGACGCAACTATAACAGGATTGTGGTTCTTCAATTACTCTTTTGAAAATGGTTGAGAATTTTTTTTCATGTCCTTGACATATATCAAATTCGAGATTGATCCGTTCATTTGATTTGGTTCAATCATTAACTTAAGTGGCTCTAAACTTCTTGGACTCGTGAACCCAACAAAAGAGAATAGTCGTGGGCTTCTGAGATTGTTAACCATTGTGTCTTGCTCTCATCCATCGTTTAAAGCAGGAGGCCGAAGATTACGAGATAATAAAAATATTATTATTAGTCACACCAATGTATTTACCAAATTCTCTATATTTGTTGATACAACAACTAACACATCACTTTGTTAACACAGTTGGTATGACCTTAAAGCTGTCTAATCACTCGTATTTCCTTTTCACCTAATGGCCTAATAACTTACTGTTAATATAGTGACATATCATGGGCGTATAGGCGGCAGTGGATAATAAATGACGGTGGTTGGCGAAAACGCGTATTAGAGAAAGCTGATAATGATAGAAGAAGCATAATTTGAAATAGAATAATAATAATGGCTACTCATTTTATCATTTTGTCTGTCACCAAATATTCTTCCAAGGAGGCTTTGACGAACCTTCTCACTACAGAGAGAGAGGGAGGAGGAAGCAATTGAATTCAGTTCGAGCAAAACAAATCTAAACAGCAGAAATAACATTGTACCTAACGTAACGTACATCAACTTTTGGCTCGACCAAGAAAGGTAGCCATCCACATAGCTGTCATCCTATCGTGTTGTCTGTTCAAAGTTCAAACCACTCTTGACCCTCTTGTACATGCTTTTTCCGCTCTTCGACAAGCCCTCGTTGCCTGCTTTTAATTCTTTTTTAGGTCTATTCTACGAACTTGTCAAAACGCGACGTTCAGCATACGACAAAGCCACGCCTTATCGGTCGTTTTCATTTTAGTAAATGCTAGTCTTGCAACGTGTTCTGCATTAGGTTTATTTGTAATGAGTTCATTTACTTCGAAAGAACAAATTGATGTTCATCAGCTCATCACTCTATTGGCATTTGTTGACACCTGCGTTCTTATTCTTCATTCGTATTCAGGTGAATTTGATGCTGGCCCTTTTGTTTATTCACTTTTTTTATTGATACTATCTTCTGGGCTGTTCATGATGATGATGTAGAACATTTTCTTTGCTATGTAATATAATGTCCTAATTCGGTTATACTTCCTGCTTAGGCTGTTGAGTCTGCTCGCTTTTACCTTCTGAATTGCTTTTCAATTTCCTGCATACTCTCAGCTTGCCAAATCTTTTGCAACTTCTTGTTATAATCTCAGGTTTGTCACTCCTATATATTGCCATTTGCTTCCTTTAATCTCAGCTTTGCTTTTCAGTTCGTAAAATCGCCTCAAGTTTGCTGATTCTCTTGCAGTTTCAGGTTACAACCTGAACAATGCCATTTCTGTTGTGATTTCTACTTGTAAGCTTCGAGTCCTCTCTCTTTCTCCCTCTGATCAGAGTCCTGGCCATGATGAATGTTAGGACTTTTATATTGCAGCTATGGTTTTCATCTGCTCTTTGTTTAATATGTGTTTCATCGGGGTTTGATCCTCCAGACAATCATCTGATAGACTGTGGATCCCTGAAAAGTAGATCTGTGGATAATCGTGTATTTGCAGCTGATAACTCTAGTTCCAATAATTTGTTCACCCCTGAAAACATTTTAGCCGATACCAGCTCAAATTCTTTACCATCCACCAACGATTCAGTCTTGTATCGAACCGCTAGAATATTCACAGGAGTCTCCAATTACTCATTCTTAGTCAAACAACAAGGTAGACACTGGATTCGCCTCCATTTCTACCCTTTTGTTTATAAAGACTATGACATGAGGTTGGCAAAATTCTCTGTTTCCACTCAAAGTTTCACTCTTGTCAAGGAATACCAATCAGAGAATAGTTCAGTAGTCAAGGAGTACTCTCTGAACATAACTTCTGATAAGCTTGTTCTCACTTTTACTCCTTCTGCAAATTCATTTGCCTTCGTAAATGCATTAGAAGTTATTTCGATGCCTGTAGAGCTCATTCCTGAAGCTGCCAAAACTATTGGCTCTCGTGGTGGCAACCAGAATCTGCAGAGGCAAGCCTTGGAGACAATTGCAAGGGTAAATATGGGTAATGAAACCGTGTCTCGGCAAACTGACACCTTATGGCGGCTTTGGGTTTCTGATTATCCATATCTGGTGCACAATCGTCTGGCAAAGTTCGTGTCAAATATCTCAGCTGTCAATTTCACTGGTGAAGGGGTAAGTAAGGATATTGCTCCCTCTGAGGTCTATGGCACTGCTACCTTGTTGAACTCAGAACTGAATCCTAGTACCAATGCAAATGTAACATGGAGATTTGATGTGGATCCTGGTTTTGAATATCTAGTTCGTTTTCACTTTTGCGATATAGGGACAAGCTCTCTACCGTACTTGTTCAACGTTTATATCAATTCATGGTATGCTGCTCGCGATTTTAATCTTCAGAAGTTAACTATGAAACCTCTTGGAGCTCCATACTATATGGATTTTATCACAGGAGTAAGTAATAGCCATCGACTGAGTGTAAGTGTGGGTCCTTCTACTTCAGTTGAAAATTACCCAAATGCATTTCTTAATGGGTTGGAGATCATGAAGATAAACAATTCAAGAGGCGGCTTTGATGTCCTGAACTCTGATTTCTCAAGAAGTTCCAAGATGAAAGTCGGTCTAATAGTGGCCTTCGCTGTTGGGTTGTTTGTCACTGTTGTTTTGGTTTTAGTTCTCTTCATGCTGTGCCGACGGAGAAAGAAACTGGCACAAATTGGTCGTTTGAAGGGTGGCATGAATGGAGGAGGTAATATATACTCCAATGCAAGTGACATCTTTTCCAATTCAAAAATTGGGTATCGCTTCCCTCTTGTAACCATTCAAGAGGCTACTGATAATTTCAGTGAAAGTTTAGTTATTGGTGTTGGGGGCTTTGGGAAGGTGTACAAGGGAGTTCTGAGAGATGAAACAAAGGTAGCAGTGAAGAGGGGATGTTCTGAATCACATCAAGGTCTTGCAGAATTCAGGACTGAAATTGAAATGCTATCTCAGTTCCGGCACCGCCATTTGGTATCTTTGATTGGGTACTGTGATGAACAAAATGAGATGATCATTGTCTATGAGTACATGGAAAATGGTACTCTCAAGAACCATCTTTATGGCTCAAATTTTCCCAGCTTAAGTTGGAGACAAAGGCTTGAGATATGCATTGGATCCGCTAGAGGACTTCACTATCTTCATACTGGCTCCACAAAGGCAATTATCCATCGTGATGTCAAGTCTGCAAACATATTACTAGATGAAAATTTCATGGCCAAGGTTGCTGATTTTGGGCTCTCAAAAACTGGCCCTGACCTTGATCACACTCATGTCAGTACAGCAGTGAAGGGTAGCTTTGGGTATCTTGATCCAGAGTACTTGACAAGGCAACAACTAACTGAAAAATCAGATGTGTACTCATTTGGGGTGGTTATGTTTGAAGTCCTCTGCGGAAGACCTGTTATTGATCCATCACTTCCAAGAGAAAAGGTGAATTTAGTTGAATGGGCAATGAAGTGCCGGAAGAGAGGGCATTTGGAGCACTTTGTAGATCCTAAGCTCATTGATCAAATAAAACCAGAATCTTTAAAGAAGTTTGGAGAGATAGCTGAGAAATGCTTGGCTGAATGTGGTATTGATCGACCTTCAATGGGAGATGTCTTGTGGAATTTGGAGCATGCTCTTCAACTCCAGGGAAATCAAGAAAGGTCCAGCAATAATGGTGATATACCACAAGTCAGTCTTGTCAATCAGTCACAGACCAGTATAACTGCAACAGATTTCAGCTTGGCAAGTGCTGATGACCTTGCTGGTGTTTCAATGAGTAAGGTATTTGCCCAAATGGTGAGAGAGGAAATGAGGGAGATGTAGTGAAGTTAAGTAATCAAAACAAGAGTCTCTAAAATTCTGTCGCATATATTGTAAAAATAGGTGAGATTTCAAGTTAGTTCTATGATTTGTATCCGTAAAGCGTATCAATTGCTTTCGTTGTGGAGGAAAGCTTTCGCCATAAATTTGCTTAGTGTTGTGTTTTAAGCAAAATATACACGGTTAAAGACAAATATACTGCATGATTTGCCTGCTGTTATCTTTTTGTGTGATTTTTCTTCATGGTTGGCTTTGGATTACACTTTATACTGCTTTGAAATTCTTCTTCATTGAAATGATTGTTATGCTTCTCTTGTCAATGAAAATTGAAAAGAGTTGTTTTCAGGGAACAGAAAATTTGTACCATCCACTAAATGGCTGTCAACTTCCAGCTTAGAGTCAAGGCCATTCATATTTCAAGTCATCTTTCTCACAAGTCACAATATGATTACTCTCTGAAATGAAAGTCATGACCAACGTAAGCAAATGAACTACAGTGCAAGTGCTGCTGTGGATAAAGTGAAGCTTGAACAAAATAATTGCATTTCCTCATGAGTACGTAAAATTTGCCTCATCAGAACCGAAAAACAGATGATATATATTTGGTTGGTTGTTAGCAATAAGTTTATTGAGAAAATCTATTAAATTATTTGGTTGCTACAAATAAATTTATTAAGAAAATCTATTAAATTATCTGGTGGTTACCAATAAGTTTTCCCAAACAGAATCTAAAATATTTCAAATATCTAACTATAAATTAACAAATGATTTTCACATAGAATTAGAAAAATAACAATATTTATGTTACTAGAAATAATTAGAAAAAGGAGTTATTAGGAAATACATTATTTATTTTAAATGCTTTAAATATATCATATGATAAAGAAATATAACAAGATGATGTCACGGCCCGTCTCATAAGCAAACCGGCCGGTTCATTGGAAAAAAAAGAGCGTGAGCTGCATCCGAGCCAGTTATATCTCGTTTTCGCTCAACACTTCATTTTTCCACTCGCAGGAATTATCCAGAGAGAAACCCTAGCCATGGATCGCTCCTCCGATAAAGACAAATCGTCAAAACGCTCCCGTGAGGATCGGGACCGGGAGCGTGACCACAAGCACCGACACCGAGACCGTGAGGAGAAACATCGTGACTACCACCACCGATCATCGTCAGATCACAAATCGTCGAAGCGCGAGGACCGAGAGAGTTCTCGCGACCGCGATTTCAAGCGCGAGAAATCTTACGACGATCATCGCGAGTTGAGGCGCGAAAGGGAGAAATCTTATGAAAGGGATGGAACGAAGTACCGTGAAGTAAAGGGCGAGGAATTGGATGTTGACGGTGATGTGGAATATGAGGGGAGAAAGAAGCGGAAAGAGAGGGGAGAGAGCGAGGAGAGAGGAGAGAAGAGGGCTAGGGTTTTGGATGAAAAGAGAGGGGAGAGAAGGTTTGAGGATAATTTCGTAAAAGAAGAGCATGTGGATGGTATTTCTGGAAATTTTAATGTTGATGAGGTAAATGTGAAGAAGGAAGTGAGTGATGATGATGCCATGGTTAGTGGCGGCTCCGCCAACTCGAACGTAAGTTTGTTTTTACCATCTTTGTGAAGCTATTATTCTAATTTTTAGCATTTTACAGTAGCAATTATTTTAGTTTGAAATATTTATGGTTGTGTTCGATTTGCATTGAGATGTCTGAGAGGGAATATTTATGGTGGGGCAGTTTGCGAATTGAGTGAGCTTTTCTTGCTGTGTTAGTGAAGCTGTCATTGATTGTTTCTTTTGAACTAAGAGATATGATATTTGCTAGAGTAATGCTACACACAACCAACTTCACTCAGGCTGGTGTGGCAAAATATCATTGGATAGGTAAAATGATGTAATAAATGAGGGAATTATAATAAAAAATGCATACATCCAATCAGACTGTGACACATCAGGCTGTATAAAGTTGGTTTTATGTTTTGGTTATATGTGTAGATTATTATATGATGGTTAGGGTAAATGTGCTTGTTTTTATAGTTTTAGGTAATTTTTTGTATTAATATGATTTGTTTTCGTATCTTTTAGCCTTTAACTTCTCCGCACTACAGGTTAGGATTTATTTTTCCTGTCAGTTTTGGATATATGAATACTCTTTCAATTCTTTCTTTAAAGATATTTGTCACTTATATTAGTTATGTTCTTGAGGTCTTGTTAATTGGCACCTGAATTTAACTTGCATTAACAGGGTGCTGCTCTTGAATCATTTATTATGGGAACAAGGACTGTGCCTGAGACTTCCATGGCAACTGGTCATCCCCTTCCTACAAAGGTATCTTCAATTTCTACCACAAATGAAAATAAGGGAGTTAGTATTACCAGATCTCATGAGGTTGGAAAATCTAGTACAGATGGGACATCTTCGGCTGCTGGAAAAAGTGGAAGTCTATCACTAGATGTTTTAGCCAAAGCTAAGAAAGCTTTACAAAAGCAGAAGGAATTGTCAGAAAAGTTGAATAAGCTGCCATTGGTGAGAAGCTGCATTGTTTTAGGAAATTGTTTATTATCATTTTTTTCATGTTAGTCAAAACGTATATGTTTACTTATTTATACATTTGTTTCACTTGTGTAGTTGAACAAGGGCTCAACTTCAGATGGTAGCTCATTATCTGCAGTGAAGGAGGGAATGAAAGCGGTTTCTTCGGGTGCACCGTCAACAACTGCTGGTACAGGAGGTGCACTGTCAAGTTCTTCAACCTTACCTGCTGGTACAGCAGCTTCTGTGAAGCCACCAGCAAGTGGAGTGTCTGCTGTTTCTGGCCTTACTAAAATACCAAATATTGAGGCTGTTAAACGTGCTCAGGAACTTGCTGCTAAGATGGGATTTCGTCAGGACCCTGAATTTGCTCCTCTTATAAACCTATTTCCTGGACAGATACCGACAGATGTTACTGTCCCTCAGAAGCCTACCAAAGCTCCTGTTCTTCGTGTGGATGCACTTGGTAGGGAAATAGATGAACATGGAAATGTAGTGAATGTGACTAAGCCAAGCAACCTTAGCACTCTAAAGGTTTTTTTTTTTTTTTTTTTCTCTGATCCATGGTGACAGTTTATAATCTCTATATTTTGGTGCTTTAGCCTTATTAGTGCTTTGCACTAATCGTTCTAAATTTTCCAGGTCAACATTAACAAACAGAAAAAAGATGCATTCCAGATTCTTAAACCTGAACTGGAAGTGGATCCAGAATCAAATCCTCATTTTGATCAGAGAATGGGTATAAATAAAAATAAAATTTTGAGACCCAAACGTATGACTTTCCAGTTTGTAGAGGAAGGAAAATGGTCAAGAGATGCTGAGATACTTAAAGTCAAGGTACTTTTTACTGCCTTTTGGCCCTTTTTTAATCACTCACATCTCCATTCCATGCATACGATGCTCATTTATGTTTGCTTATCGCAGAGTCAATTTGGAGAAGCAGGAGCAAAAGAACGACACGCAAAGCAAGCAAAGCTGGCAAAAGTAAAGGGAGGGCCTGATATTAATCCAAATTTGATAGAGGTAGCGGAAAGAGTTGTAGCCAAAGAAAAACCTAAAGACCCAATTCCTGAGACAGAATGGTGGTAAGTTGATATTGTTTTATATTTTGGTATAAAATGGCAGATGATTTTCTGAGTGAGGCACTATTCTTTAATTAATTTGCATAGTTTTGACCTACAGTGATATTGATACATTGAAGTTGGGAATGCAAATATGCTGAACTGATCTTTATATTTGAACTTAGTCATTCCATCCCAATGCACCCTTTTATTGGGTGCAAAAGCAAAGAAAAAAATCTTCAGGGATGTGCTTTAGGTTGTCTTGCTTTGTTATATTTTAATTTTTTGCCCAAAGTCTTGTGGAATGCTACTTATAGTCTGATAACTGTTGAACGTCAGGGATGTGCCTCTGTTGCTTAGCAATTCTTATGGTGACATATGTGATGGTGGCATCGTTGAAGATAAAATGAAGATGGATAAGATCACTATCTATGTTGAACATCCTCGTCCTATTGAGCCTCCTGCTGAGCCAGCCCCTCCTCCTCCTCAACCCCTGAAGCTAACCAAGAAGGAGCAAAAGAAACTTCGTACTCAGAGGCGTCTAGCTAGGGAAAAAGATAGACAGGAGATGATAAGACAAGGCCTGATTGAACCTCCTAAACCTAAAGTTAAGATGAGCAATTTGATGAAAGTCCTTGGTTCTGAGGCAACCCAAGATCCTACCAGACTAGAAAAAGAAATCCATAGTGCTGCCGCTGAGCGTGAACAAGCTCATATTGACAGGAATATTGCACGCAAGCTAACACCTGCAGAGCGCCGAGAGAAGAAAGAGAGGAAACTATTTGACGACCCTAATACACTAGAAACTTTCGTTTCTGTTTACAAGATCAATGACCTTTCACACCCGAAGACCCGCTTTAAGGTTGATGTTAATGCCCATGAAAATCGTTTAACTGGTTGTGCTGTGATTATGGAGGGAATTAATGTCGTGGTTGTAGAAGGTGGAAGCAAATCCATTAAGAGGTATGGGAAGCTTATGCTTAGGCGAATAGATTGGGCTAAAGCTGTAAAGGAAGAAGAAGATGAAGATACAGATGAAAATGCTGAGAAACCTGAGAACAAATGCATGCTAGTGTGGCAGGGCAGTGTTGCTAAATCAAGCTTTAACAGATTTTCTGTTCATGAGTGCATGACTGAAGCTGCTGCCCGGAAAGTTTTTGCTGATGCTGGTGTAGGGCATTACTGGGATCTTGCTGTCAACTTTACGGATGATCAAATGTAATGAGAGATGTTTCCTCCTTTCCTGAGCTTCATGATCATTAAATGATTTTGTTCAAATTGATCTATGCTTCGATATTTTAGTAGACGTTGACTTCTTTTCTTGGAAATCACTTGATGCAGCGTTTCAACTACACAAGAATGTTGCAAATGCTGCTCTCTATTAGTTGAAATGTTGTATCTGTAAAATTTTGAATTCACCATCATTATTCATGGCATTGGGCAGAAATATTTATCAACTGGATTGATTTATTAGGAATGATAATGTCGTCCTATTTATGGCATGTCCTCTGCTTTAGTATGGTGGAAAATCTTCATGGCCTGCATATACTTTTTTTAATCTAATATTCTAGCCATTTTATCAACAGTTGTGTTTTAAGTTTTCGTTTGTGATCTGTCATGAGCATCTTTTTCCACGAGGATACATATCAACGGAGTAAATGATAAAAAGAAATACATCCTAAATAAAATATTTTCGGACATATTAATTTTAAACTGATAAGTGATAACATCAATTTGCAGTCTTTGCTTTGATGGTGAGACTTTTGATAAGAAGTTGACGCTCTGTACTTGGACAATTTTAGTGGGGGACCAGAATTGTTTGCCCGCCTTGTCATATAATTGTGACATTAATGTGAACCTGTAAGAAAATTTCTGAACAGGTCAAACTAAAAGCTGCACGTATTTAAAGGCCGCTAAGTTAAATAGATATTTTGACTCAAAATTTTCTAGAAAGGAGGAATAGTATATGGGTTTCGGGTCATACTTGTATATCTCACAGGTTTGTTAATTGGAAATTTGTGGAAATTCTCATATTGTCCCATTCATTTAAGAAACAAGAGAGCCTAATTTATATATTACTCAGTTTGTAACACAGGAAATTACATTGTCTTCAAACCTTTTCAAATGGGGTGACAGAGGCATTAGGATCTTTTTTTTTTTCTTTTTTAATCATAAAAATTTCACGATACAAAAACGTGTATAATTCTTCAATTCTTAAAAATAGCTATGCAAGTTTATAAATCTAAGAATTTAATTTAATTTATTAATAATATTCCTTTTCATCTTTTCAAAACGAATTAATAATGTTTTGTAGTAAGTAAAGAGAACAAGATTTTGAAGGATGAAACATACGACAATGAAAATTGTAAATCAAGTTGGAGCAACGTTGGAAATTGTAGGTTGTTCTGGTGTCCCCAACGATGACAAAGTGGCGACAGCGAAATCAATTATATAAGGAGAAGCTCTATTGATTTTGAAAATTGTAAAATGGGATTAGATGATCTCAGTCCAAAAACAATTAATATGGTCATGCCATATTAAAGTAGTTATAATGTAGATAGCTGGCGTTCGATTCGTACTTGTAAAAGGTGCTTTGAATCTTGACAGAACAGCGTGAATTGAGTTAATGGCCAAACTAGCTAGTCTATGTTGGTGTCTTCTCCACGTGATTAATTAATTATGTACCATACTTTCACTGTTTTGAAGGATGATCTGATCAATAGATCCTAAGAATCTCTCTTGAACAACCCTATTTTTTAGATTACGTTATCACCATGCTAATTGATCATCAATCAACCCGGAATATTCGAACAAATTAACTATATATTTTGGAAAAAAAAAAAAAAAAGCAATCCCAAGACCCAAAGTCCCCATCAATTTCTGCAAAAATACGAACATTTAAGTTGAAAAATTCAACACACTAGTAGGAACTAACCTCTGTACTGTAGCCCAACCCAGATCCAGTATGAACAAGAAGAAAATTTTGGACGCATATTAGTTACATGTACAGTTAGCAGCGGCAATCAAATGTATGCATTAATGGAAGTTTCATCCGAGTTGACAAAGTCTCCTTGTCCAACAATGTGGAAAGTCCGGAGTACAAGCAACGAAGCAAAGTTGGACAAGGACGTGTACAAGAATTCAGATGAGGAAAGGCAAACGATGCAAGTATATTATTTTGACTAAATAAAGGAGAGCCCATATTCCCTCCCCCATAAGCAGGCCCATGCTGCAGATGCACACGCCGGATAAGTTGGATTTGCATGCACAATTTTCTGTTTTGACTGGCGAGACTTTTCATGGCAACCTCAATTATAGGTGCGAGTTAGCTTGCAATTTGGTAAGGGGCGGTGGCCTATCGAGCATTCACTACCAGAAATGTCATGAGCTTTAATCAATTTGAATTTCTTGGTTACTTCACTTTGTTGGTTAACTCTTTTAGGCTTTTTTAGATATATATATTGGCTTGCTTGTCAATGGTTGCCACTATCTCTAACAAGATACCCCTTTTCATTTCACACTTTAATTATCATTTTCTAGTATTCAAAGTTGTGCTGGTTTACCTTCATAATCAACTTTGAACGGTTATAGTAAATATGTTTAATTTATATTTTAAATCAAGGGTGTCGAATCAATCATTTTGATCAAAATTTAATTTGATTTAATCAGCTTTGCTATGTTATTAGCTTGCTTCACGCGAGAGTGGAACCCTGAGATTCTCTGGCATGTTAATTTCTTTCCAATTTGGTAGTTGATATATACGGTACCGACAACTTTACTTGACTAAGAAAGCCATACTTCTTTATGCATACTTACTCTTATTAAAAGAGAAATGGGAGATCAGAACAAGTAGGAAATTGAGGGGCATAAATATCTTCAGGTAGCATTGGGTCCTAGAAGAAGTGTAACTTGTAAATTTTGTGTGTTTGGGCAGGTAGCTTTGGCTACCTTAGTAGGAATTAACAAACAAATGAACGCCCAAACTACAAGAAAGAGGAATTGAGGAATGCTATAGCTTCATCACTCTACTACTTTATAGTGAACCATTATTACTGAACTTATAATTACATATAAGAATTCCACATCTGGTCATAGCATAGCATTCAAAGCAAATGCTAAAACTTAACTCCTCTTTCCTGTAATTTGGGAAAGAGGGGTTAGCTTAACCCCTCTTTCCCAAATTATAGGAAAGAGGATTTATACAATTGTTCAATTGTAGCATGTCATATTACTACAAACAGGTAATACACGCGTTCGTGATTTAGCTACAGCAAATGCAATTGCTATAAGAATACTGAAGCTTCTGAGTATCGTCTTTTCACATAAGTTGGTTTAATAAATCAACTTCTTAGAACGAATTAAATAGTTTGATAAATGAGATTTGAAATCTAAACATTTCTTTGCATATGTGAAACTTTATTAAGATTTTGTACAAGTTGTAAGAATTGATGATACTAATTAATTTCATAACTAATATGGTTTGCATCAAGTATAGACCGATAGGGATGGCAAAGATTAACGCCGAGTTTAATACACTAAACAAGAAAGTTATGAAGTGCTAAGCACATTGGAAGATTGGAGCCGGCCATAAGATTGATTTATTTATTGTCATGCTCTTTTGGGTATTAAGTGAACTTTTTAGGAAGGAACTTTTTGAAATAAATATATTCAAATGAGCAAATGATCTCTTTATATATTGTAATTCTGGATTGAACTTGTGTTGAGACATAAGGTATCATAATCGGAACTTCTGCAAGAAAACACTACACGTAATGAAAATTACGAAATAGATAATAATTTTTATTTAATTGGAAAAGATATCTATTCAAACATGTAAACAAGTATTAAAACATAACCTGTTTAATATAAATAACTACTTTATTGCATTCAATTTCTATGATTCAATCTTTTACTTAAATTCCTCAACGGAAGAGATGCATGCTAAACTCAACTATTGTAACATTAGTTAATCAGTTTTTTTGAATTAAGCCATGAACTGATCCTCTCTAGCTCATCTCTTGTGACTAAAGAAGCCCAGCTTACGCCACAGTAGATCAACATCCAACCTAATTTTATCGACACCCAATTTGTACACAAGAACCAGGACTCAATACCCATTACGCCACGTGTCACAAACCCATTAATCAGAACCACCCACCTGTCTTTTCCATACCCTTCTCCAAGTAAAAGAAGGCGTGTATAGACATCAAATGAATTAGGAGATTTTAGGTCACCTTTCTCTCACCTTTTCTTCCACGAACACTGAGAACAAACAATTTCACACAATTTATTATCAATAAAAAACCCAACTGTAAACCCTAACTTCCTCACTTTTCACATTTACAATCTCATTTCCTATATAAACAAACCACAACCCAAACACGCCCTAAACCAAAAACCCTCACTCACTTTCTCTCCCAAGAAAAAAGAAAGAAAAAAGGAAAACCCACCAAAACGACAACCTCCTCCACGGCAGAATTCACACCGTTAATCATCCCGTCTTCCCTCCGATCAGGCTCAGCGCATGCACTCACGCCGTCAGAACTCTCCCGTTTACCGCTCAAGTAAACAAACAGAGAAGAGAAAGTTTCAGAGATGTCCCGCGTTGTAGCAGAAAATAATATATCACCAGCTCGGAACATCATCCCCTTCTTTAATCACTCCATGGAACTAAACGACATGTCGCAGACAAACGCGGGCACATCACCGACGCTTGGCCAGCTGCTGAAGCAGGTAGGCGACGCACGGAAAGAGGAGACCGGGGATGAAACTCCGGTTCATCAGATTCTTGACATGAGCGACACGAGCAGCGTCGACGCCCGTTCTTTGCCTTTCGTTTTGTCTTTCAACAACTTGACTTACAGCGTGAAGTTCCATCGCAAGCTGCAGCTCCCGGCTATCTTCCGCAGTCGGCATCACCGCCTTGATGCTGCCGCAACTGCGACGGATCTGGTGGCCGGAGAGAGTTTGTTTTCTAGGACAAAGACTCTGCTGAATGATATTTCCGGCGAGGCACGCGACGGCGAGATTATGGCCGTGCTGGGCGCAAGTGGATCGGGGAAATCCACTCTAATTGATGCTCTAGCGAATCGTATCGCAAAAGGAAGCTTGAAAGGTTCCGTTACGTTAAACGGAGAAGCTGTGGAGTCGAGAATGTTGAAAGTGATTTCAGCTTACGTAATGCAAGACGATTTGTTGTTTCCGATGTTGACAGTGGAAGAAACACTAATGTTCGCAGCCGAGTTTCGGCTCCCGAGAACATTGTCGAAATCCAAGAAGAAAATGCGCGTTCAAGCCTTGATTGACCAACTAGGGCTAAGAAATGCAGCCAAGACTGTTATTGGTGACGAAGGACACAGAGGAGTTTCTGGTGGTGAACGACGTCGTGTTTCCATAGGTATCGATATCATTCACGACCCCATCATTTTGTTTCTGGATGAGCCAACTTCAGGGCTAGACTCTACCAGCGCTTACATGGTGGTGAAGGTTTTACAGAGAATTGCACAGAGTGGCAGTATCGTTATAATGTCGGTACATCAACCGAGTTATCGGATTCTCGGTTTGTTAGACAGGATGATATTTTTGTCACGTGGACAGACAGTTTACAGCGGTTCACCAATGAATTTACCTTTGTTTTTTGCTGAGTTTGGACACCCGATTCCTGAAAATGAAAATCGGACCGAGTTCGCACTTGATCTTATCCGAGAACTCGAAGGTTCTCCAGGCGGGACGAAGAGTTTGGTTGAGTTTAACAAGTCGTGGCAGAGCATGAAGCATACAAGAAACTCGCAACCTGAGCAGCAAGGTCTCTCACTAAAAGAAGCAATAAGTGCAAGCATTTCAAGAGGGAAATTGGTTTCTGGTGCAACCAATGATGCAAGCTCAGCATCAATGGTGCCAACTTTTGCTAACCCGTTTTGGATAGAAATGGCTGTTCTGTCAAAACGTTCTATAACCAATTCACGAAGAATGCCTGAGTTGTTCGGTATTCGATTGGGTGCTGTGTTGGTTACTGGTTTCATTTTGGCTACCATGTATTGGCAGCTCGATAATTCTCCAAAAGGTGTTCAAGAACGTTTAGGGTTTTTCGCTTTCGCCATGTCAACAACATTCTATACTTGCGCTGATGCTCTTCCAGTTTTCCTCCAAGAAAGGTACATTTTCATGAGAGAGACCGCTCATAATGCTTATAGAAGATCCTCTTATGTGTTATCTCACTCCTTGGTGGTGTTACCGTCCTTGATTTTTCTCTCATTTGCGTTTTCGGCTACAACTTTCTTTGCTGTGGGGCTTGATGGTGGCTTTTCTGGGTTTCTCTTCTATTTCTTCATAATCTTTGCCTCCTTTTGGGCTGGAAGTTCTTTCGTTACTTTCCTCTCAGGTGTCGTCCCTCACGTGATGCTTGGTTACACCATTGTGGTTGCCATCTTGGCCTACTTTTTACTCTTTAGTGGCTTCTTTATTAACCGTGATAGAATCCCAGATTACTGGATTTGGTTCCATTATTTGTCACTTGTCAAATACCCTTACGAAGCAGTGTTGCAAAACGAGTTCAATGACGCAGCAAAGTGCTTCGTGAGAGGGGTTCAGATCTTCGATAACACGCCGCTTGGGGCCGTGCCAACATCCCTTAAGATGAGATTGCTTCAAAGCATGAGCAGTACTTTGGGGATGAGAATTACGAGCTCGACTTGCTTGACAACGGGCTACGATATATTGCAGCAGCAAGGAGTGACTGATTTGAGCAAGTGGAGTTGCTTGTGGGTTACTGTGGCTTGGGGCTTCTTGTTTAGGATTCTGTTTTACTTCTCCTTGTTGCTTGGCAGCAAGAACAAGCGAAGCTAATAAATCAAGAGTTGAAATAATTAAGATCTGTTCAGTGGGAGATGTGGTATTATGTACTCAATTTGTATTAATTTTTTACATTTTATTTTGAATTTATAGTATGAATTACGTGTAAAACTGTTCATTAATTAATGCTATATATCTTCTTGCACATTTAGTGATGATTTTTTTTAATTTTGTTATGCTGATGAACCGGCCAATGATCACATTTGCGCACTTGTTTGTAACTTTATATACATTGAAGGAGGGCGTTAGGAATTTAGAAAACCTAACTCATTAATTTTCATGTTCTTCGTATATAGTTATTGACTTGAACATATAGTTAATTTGTAAGGCAAAAATTTGGTCATTGATCTATACATTTATTATTTGGTTGTTGTGCCTAATTGCATGTTTGCGTAGTTCAATGAAGTTCTCATAATATTGCATGGCTTTGCATGGCAAATGCTACTCATATATATCACATATACATATCTAAAATTACCAAAGAGGAAGAAGCTATATAAAATTTCCGTAAACTTGGTTGTTTAATTATCCCACACATTTGGTCAACTATTTTAATGGTAGATCAGAGATTTTGAATAATCTATACAAAAGGGGCTGGTCACCTAAGTCTCAGAGATATCAGGTTGACTTTTAGTTTCTCTTGAAAATAATAATGTGGGCTCTCTGCTATCAGCAAGTCAATATCTGTGTTCCAAATCCAAACTCTATCTTAAACTAATAATAGAATAACGTGATAATTAAGAAAATAAATTTCAAATCGATCACTTGACTATATGTACATGGAAGCATATTCAAGCTATATATTGGTGATGGATAATTTTATTGAGTTGTCCGGGAAATTAATCTATCAATGAAGTGTATAATTAGAAAAGGAAATTGTTATGAGAATGCGAACGATGAGTGATTTAATGAGTTTGGTAGCCTAATTTGTTGGCTGCATCTGCACAAAATAGTCATGGAAGGAAAACAATGGCAGAAGAATACGGAGGATCAGTAGCAATGCTTTGTGTGTCTTGTGGGTTGCGTGCGTGAGGATGATCCACTTTTTCATTCAATTCGTTCAACTGAAATAGCAACCCATAATTGAATACTAAATAAGGTTTAACCAGAACAACATTAATCAGTTCAGTTCTAGAAGCTGAAACCATACCACCATGTCCTCGTGGGGAAGGCACATACATATCTAGTTCTGTGTGTACACCAACCTCATTATTATCTGGTCTTTGAGACACGTGCTTGAACCACTACTCATACCTAAGAACTTCCATGGCTCATGTTAAAAAGTGCTTATTTGAAAAATTTTGATACTATAATTTTTGCTCCATGTCCAACATCATCTAACATCAGACCCTCGATAATGTTGGATATTCAACTATCGAAGTATCAAATAGTGCCTCTATCGAACTTCCAATAACGGATTATGACATCAAAAAAATTTTAAAAGTTAGTCATTTTTTAACGAGGCCACATAAATTTTTGAACAATTATAAAAAAGGATAAAAATTAAAAAAATCGCTTGAAAAATAATGAAATTCTAAAAAATTAGATATTATGATCCATTCAATAGATAAATAAATATATCTTAATTGTTGGTCTCTACTTGAACTCTCAAACTATCGAGATTTGGTGAGAGACAGACAGCTAAAATATATTTATCAGATGTTATATGTAATTATGACATCTAAATTTATTAACAACCACTCTTACTTTTGCAATTATTTCCATTGAAAAAAAAAAGGGAGAGTTTAATTCCACAAGTAGTGTGCCAATAAGCTTAATTCACATCGCACTATTGGCTGCGTTATCCACCCTGTGCTGACTTCGTTGGGATAAGTTTAAGAACTGGCAAGGTTGTGATTGTCTTTAAAGTGAGTAAGATGATGAGTTAATTATTCAGATAGATATAATTAAACTCAGTGAAGTCTATTAATTGCTAGGGTCGTTTGAACTGATTTAAAATTCCTACACCAGAAGCATCTTGCAGTGAACTGAAATTTGGAGAAAGAAGCGATTAGCAATCCAATGCACTCACAGTTATGGGGATGGCTACAGGCAGAATCTAAAAATTAAGAATTTTTCAGGCTGCCAAATTAAGAGGATGATGGTATGTATCTCTTAGTAGTATATATAAGCTAGATATCTTTCAATTAATTAAATAGTAATTTACAATTATTAATTTTAAAAAGATAGATTAAGTAACCTTTCCTTGGTAGGGAGGCGAGGGGAAGGGTGGTTAGGCCGTCGGAGGCAGGGGCAGTGGGGCAACTCTATTGTAGCAATATGGGGGTAAGCTTGAAGCTAAGACAAATGTCACTAGCGGCCGCCAACCTAGCAACTCGAGCAGCCGTCAAGAGTGTGGTTTATCAGAAAAACACAAGCCGTCATTTGATTTTAAAAAAATTAAAATAATCATAACAATGAATAAATAAAATAAAATTATTTTGTTCTCCTGCCCTTTCCCGGCCAAAGAGAAATTACAGCTAACAAGGAACTGAACTCTTCGTCTGCCTCCTTTTCCGCTCTTTGAACCAAAACTAATAATTTATAAAATAAGAAGCAGAAGCCAAAAACTCTAAGTGAAAATTTGGAAGCTCGTGAGATGTTGATCCCTCATTCTCCCGCTAATTTTGAATTGGAAGACTAAAGCAAGGTGAAAGAGAGAGAGAGAATATCAAATCAGGCATTTGGATTGGGCTCTAGGCTTGAAGGAGGCCCATCGACACATTACCAAACCCAGCCCAAACACTACCCACCACGTCTTACTGCCACCTAGACAGATCCACAACCCCATATTAAAAACAACAAAATAAAAATAAAATTTTAAAGACCATGATTTTTTTTTAAATAATAAATAATAAAAAAAAGGTGGAGAGAGACAGAGAAGAACGAGAGCCTTATCCAAGGAGAAAATAAAAATAAACGAAGACAGAGAGCAAAGTAAAGAGAAACGTTAACCGGAGTAGGGTACACCGATGGCTACAATATCACCTTCTTCTCTTCAGTTCTCGACAAATCAATTCCCCTCCACACGCACCCCCTTCCTCCAGACAACCCACGCCCCCAAACACTTCAACTTCACCACCCGCGCCACTGATTCCGAAACACCATCCGAGCCTCAATCCGAAACCTCCCAAACCGAATCGGACGACCCCTTCGACTCCCGCCTCTCTCAAGTCCGCATCCGTTACAGAAGCGGAACAGGAAAGAAAGCGGAAGTCCGGAAATCGAAAAAGGGAGGCCCCAGCACGAAAAGCGGCACGTCAATGTACCTGCCGCCGGTTCCACTAAAAGAGCCAGTTTCGGACGGGTTGAAAGTGGAACTTGGGTTCAGTCCGTACAGCGAAAAAATCAACGGGCGTATAGCGATTCTCGGGTTATCTGCTCTGCTGGCGGTGGAGTTGGCAACGGGGAAGGGCGTGATAAATTATCACACGCCGGCGATTGTGTTGATTCAAGTTTATTTTGTGGCGGCGGTGAGTGCGTTGTTTGTGAAGTATGAGAAAGAGAGAGTGAGCGTTTGGCCGGAGCCTAAGAAATGAATTCGTACAATGTAATTATAAGTTTCGTTTGAGAATTTTATTTTATTTTATTTGTGAAACTAATTATGAATATAAATTTACAATTTTTTTTTTTAGGATACATTGAGCACAAGAGATTTTTTTTCACTAGCTACATTATGAACAAATGTTTGGTTTAATTATAAAAATGCTTTTAAGCTAATGTTCAAAAAGTACACTTTCGAAGAGTCTGATACCCAATGGAATTAAAAATTTAATAATTCTATCGGCAGGCAAATAAAGATTTCGGTGCGAATTATAACCAAAAACTTGAGGCATGGATTCACCAAACATACATGTTAACTTTGATTATTTTTCTTCTTCCTCATGGTACATTTGATATGCAAATCTTCACCCAGAAAAAATGATGAATTCTCATATTAAAGAAAAATGAAATCTAATCAAAAGCTACAATGCTAGCCCAGGCCCTTCTGACTATCTTGTAAGGGGAATTTGATCTCTAATCTTGTATAACAACACTTTGTATGTCTTTCATTTATACCCTCCCTAGCAATTACAGCCAACTCCCCCACAAGGCTCAAGCTGCGCCCAATTCCTTGCTAGTTAAAAAAAAAAAAATCTCTCCTTACTGCTAAATCAAATTGTTGGCAGTGCTTCTCCAATAATTTCATACCAATGCCGTTAAAGTGAATTAAGTACTATCAACTTGACTATGAGGAAGTCCGTGTAAAAAAATCGTTAACTGCAAGATTGGTATCACCATGGGACACTGCATCTTCTGGTTCTGGCATGTAGAGTGTGGATGATGAAACCTGCACATAAAAACCATCTCATTCAATTAATGTGATAACATGATACCAAAACTAAAATGTGATCTTGTGATCAAATCCCCTTGTCGCATCAATTAAAATTAAAATTACTTATGTTTGTGTTAGTGTTGTATTTGTGGTTTATGGTTACATTTTGTAACTGTTGTAAGGTCAATCAATGTGAAGTGCACATGACCTATAAGTTTAAGATTTGGGTCAAATATAACAGTAAAGTAGCATTACTTTTGCATCAAGTTGCAACTCTCCATTATTATCTGCCAGAGATGCACCATGAGCCTTCAGCCATTCCGCACACTCCTCTAATCCATCTAAGTCCTTCTCATCACATCCTTCATTTGCAACACTGGAGAAGCCCAGAACCTGTGCAATGTATGGAACAGGTATCACAGGGCGATAAGACCGTGACATGCAGCTCACAGCCTTAAAACGCATCTTTTCTACATAAAGATCTGTAGAACACCAAAGAGAAAACAGGACTTAGATTTTTCTACCATATACTATTCACGTTATGAATTTTTCTACTATAAACTATTCAGAATATGGATTTTCTAAAACTGGAGATATTTCCATGATATATAAACACACCCATAAGGTAAGTATTCAAGTTAGGAGCTGTCTTGTACAGTCTGAAGAACATAACATAATTTCCTGAAGTAACAGCTGCACGAACTGCAAGAGCATGTTTAACGGCTTTATCCTGCTTTGCCTCATCCGATAATCTGACAAAACCAACACAATTGGGATTTCACATTAGCATTCACAATAGCTCAAAAGTCTACCAACCATTTTTTATTAAGTTAAATTCCATAATAAACATTTGATGACTATTTGAACAATTATTTTATAAGAAAATTAAAAAAAAAAAAAACACACACACACACAAAAGACACATGAAAAAACAATTCTATGAGAACCATCCAGAGCTTGGCCCAAGAACCAAACATGTTAAAGACCCAAGATGCCCTCAGAACATCAGGTTCTCACCGTTCCTAAACATGGCTGCAGATAACCAAGTAGGGAAACCAAACCCAAGAGTCAGACAAGGTTCTCAAAATAAGCCAAGTTCATATGTGGTAGAACTAAAACAGAAAATACTATTTTTTGAGATGTGATTCCTCAGATTGATGGATGTTAGGAGCAGATAATTTAAAAAAGTATCACAGCATTTTACAGTTTCATGATTGTAAAATCACATAACACATGGACTAAGGAAAAAAGGAAAACATATAACATCAATAAGAGCAGTATTCTTCCTGAAGATGTGACTAACCTTGACATCAATGATAAGAGCTCCCTCTTATTGTTAGAATGCAAGATAACACAAAGTAAGTAGTAAGCAGAAAACTCCAAATAGCATCCCTCAATTCCTTCCGCATAAAGAATTTTCAACTGTGATTGGCACTGAATCCAAATAAACTGAGGTCAGGAACAACTGTGATTCAATGGTGGTATGAAAGCTATGAGAAACCATTCATCATTTTCCCAAAATAATAATAATAATAATAATACTAAGGGCCAACAAAAATAATTTATGAACTTGCAAGCTATTGTTATGCCCTCTGAGATGGCAATTCGTGAAACTATCCAAATTCACATCATCCGAGACTCAGCACTATGAACATTACAAGCTAATACCAAGTAAAAAAAGGGGCATGCACGGGAAAAGAATTTGATATGATATTGAAGAACTCTTAAGTCTAAGAAATTCAAAGAATAAGATCCCAACCATAGTATTTAAACTATTACATATCCTATGTAAATCTTTTTCTAAGTGCATCTTCGTTTGGGCACCACACAGAGTGCTGAATAAGATGTACTAGCCACATAAGATATTATAATTACTCAATTGCTTACTAAGAAGGAAAGAGGCCTTGAAGAAAAAATCAATTCTAGCCTCAGAAAACACATCATAGAAAGCAAGAAAAAGCAGGGTAAGAATTTAATAAAACAAAAACAACTTTTGACAATAGTAAGGCAGCAACCTGATTATACTCGGGTAAGTCCCCATTTTCTATCGCCAACCGGGCATGAGTTTCATAAACCTGAAAAAGAGTCAAGATGAGTTCCAAGTAATAATAATAATAATAATGTCAAAAAAGTACAAAGAACATCATTCTCTTAATGCAAAACAGGGACAGAAGAGGTGGTTGGATGGGGGAGTGTGAAAATTTATATGTCAGTAGCATATATACCTTAACTGTTAGCTGATTGCGTATCCGTTGGACAGTTAGATCTTGGCGAATAGACTTCAACTGATCACATTTGTAAAGGTAGTTCTTCTGAGAATTCTGAACCATGACGAGAGCTTTTTCCAACACTTCTTCTGGTCTCACCTGAAGATTGTGCAAAATTTATTGATCATTTACCATTATAAATTCTGTTTTAACTCAAAATGCCAAGAAAATCAATAATTAAACAAGATTGATAATTACAGTGGAAGGATCGGGTGCAGAGGTAAGGCGCAGATATCGTTTTTCAATTTCCTGGCAGGTCCCCTTCACAGTCAATGCATCCCAGTCAATGTCTTCCACAGCCCTGCTGCCACCCTCTTCAAAGTTTTTGCTAATTACTAAGGCACTAGCCCGCCGTGCATACAAGTTTCCACAACCAGCATTTTTTGGTTTGAAGTGATTAGTTGCAGTTCGATTTCCCTGCCCTTTTTCAAAACGCTTAGAGCGATTTTCACGCCTCATTCTTTCCTCCGGTGAATTAGCCAGAGCTATTGCACCAGAATAATATGCTGTTAAATTTTGTTCCTTATCACTATCACTAGATGCATCCCCATTATCTGGAGCAGTAAAACCATCAGCAGCAGCAAGACGCTGCCTCTTGACTGGTCTCTGAGCATTTCTGTTTGCAGATTTCTGCTCTGACAACAGAAATTTTACATTATTTAAGCCATAATCCTTGCTCATATTCCCACTTATTGGCTGCAAGAAATTCAATTAACTGATTCAGTATTTAAACCGAAAATAACTAGCTCTAGAATTGATAAAGTTAATATTGGTTTATTGGAACTTAACAACAAAATGGCAACTCAAACCTCTGTAACTCCAGAAATAAAAGAAAAGGTAGTCAAGAATACCTTTCTATTCTTATCATTGGCTTGAATCCAACCACTAAATTTTGCAGGATCATCAGCAGCAGAAGCTAGTTTGTTAACCATATTCTCCTCAGGCAAGGGCTCCCACCTACTCTTGGTTCGTCTGCTTGGACTCCTCTTATACTTTGGTGATGAAGAAACAGGAGTTGAACTCTGCAAACTGCTATAGAGCATAAATTTTTTAAAGGAAAGCAACACCACTAGACTCAAAAATTAATAGCATACTTTCAATCTAACATCTGTGAGAAGGTCAAGAAAAGAAGGAAAAAATCAAAGGAATTTTCAAGGGGGGTAGAGAAAGCACATACTCCTTATTGACCATTTCTGCATTAGGGAAAGGGAAAAGAGGTTCAGTATCCCAGTCTCGGGTGGTTAGTGTCCCATCAGCAGTTGCCTTGGTAATAATCTGACAGTCAGAAAAGAGAGGAAAAAAATACTTGATACAGATGTTACTAAATCACAAAAAAGTACGGACAACTTGTCCTAGCAATGAAGCTCCTTAAAACAAGTAAAAAGCTAAATAGTTAATGTGACGAACATATTTAGGAAGATGGAGAACTGATGACACACTCAAATAAAAAAATCCTTCAACTTTCCATAATATCTTTTATGACTTCTATCTCAACTTGATATAAAAATTTAAATACTGTTTTCAAACTTATGCCCATATAATACTTCTAAAATAGCATCAAATATATTGTAAAAAATCTTGTACAGAAAGAATATAAAGCATGAGTGACACACACTACAGTTTCCGATATGGTACTGGTTGTGGATCACAGAATTTGTTATTCTACTCTTTCTTCCTTACTCATGTTGCTCCAAAATCAGAAGTGTAAATTCTCGTAATTTGTTTGAATTTTTCCTGATTGCTAAAACATTTAAGCCAATTTGAAGTTATACTACATGTCACCATGACCAATAACCCATGCTAAAAGTGTGATTAAGGCAATGGACTGTTCCATGTCATACTTGGGAGTAAACAACTGCTTCCTAAAATAACTTTAGTTGCATGCCAAAGCACTTCTATTCTAATAAGTGTCTTCATATAGTTAATAAATAAAGTAAGGGTAATTACAAGAAGTAGACTCACCTCCTTCAAAACAGCTTGACAAGCTGTCATTTCTGTATCATTTTTACACCGAGCCAAAGCCCTTTCAACATAACCACGAAGTGACTTAGGGAACATACCAGGCTACAAAGCAACAATAAAGTCATTAGCTGCTGTATGAAGATCACCAATTTCATCAGAAAGATAATACCCAAAACTAACATAGCCTAAGTGTATATGACAATATGACTAACTAACAAACAAAGATCTCTGATATAAACAAATTCCACTTATTTTTTCGAAAGCACCTGTACATCACAATTGGTGTACTATAACTAATCAACCAAGAGCCAGAATAAACCTTCAAAAGACATAAAAATTCAGCACAGAAAAATTCTATTGGTGGGCCTCCTATACTGACGAATGCCTCAAAGTCATCAACAGCAAGAATAGGAATATATACTAAGGATTGCAGCTGAAAGACATCAATATTTTAGTAAATGATGCAGAGAAGAGAAGTGATCCCAAGAAGCTCAGCAAACTCTTGAACTAGCCTCTTTCAAAATGCAATCTCAATTCCTTGAATAATAAAGGCCTTAGTCAAGAAGATCAATGAACTCTATGCTCACAGAAATAAAAAGAGAGAGAGAGGAGTAGGTATAAAATCCATGTCTAACATGCAGATATTTAACCAAGGGCATTTTAGTTCTCCACAAGAAATATCACAAGTACTCTATAAATACCAGTTTAACGAGGCACTAAACAACAGAACCATGATCTCACCGAAAAAAACCAACACACCTTAAGTATTGAAGCAGCAGCAGCATCATGAGAGAAAACTTTCTCGTTTGGCTTTGGCAATGCAACGCTGGTATATGCAGGTTTAGCCACAAGAACAGCTGTTGAGCTATCCCTATCGGTTTTTGGTAAACCTTTGGCCAAATTTGAAGCAATCCTAGGATTTGTTGGAATCTGCATTTTGCTTACCCGTCGATTATCTAACAATGGAGAAGTTTGTACAGGTGGTGATTGATAACTCTGGGGTTGAGCAGTGGGATACTGTGAATTGGGTCCTTGAGGAAATGCAACTTTCTGTGGGTCCTGAAAGTTACCATAAGAAGTTTTTGAATCCACAGGCTTTTGAAGTTGTGGTTGCCCAGGACTGACAAGTTGACTTTGAAAACTTGGAGCCCCTTGTTTCCAGTAACTATCATAAGAACCGTTAATTGTTGCAGCAGGCTGAAACGAAAAACAGAGTAAATGACAATTTATATATCTAGCCAATTATTATCATCTGATAATATCAGCAAAAACAGAGTCAACTGAAACACCAAATAGTACTGTTTGATATCTCAAAAACAAATTCTAAACTATTAACAAGTTGACTAAAGTACGAGGGAAACAAAAATTTTGAGGGTTATTCCTACTTTTAAAACAATGCTCATATGTTTAATTTCTCAAGCAAAGAACAACCAGTTGAATCACCCACTAGATTTTGACTAGTAATTAACAATATGACATGTGCTACTACAATAAATTACAAAACCAATTTCCCAAAGCTCCCAAAATTTTAATAAAGCACAATTAAATCTTCAATGAAAATGATATTAAAGCATATGTCTTATCACTATTTTATCAAAATACCTGACCAGGAGCTATTAATGAAATTAAGAAATACATAACACATCACTGTAAACAACTTGTTTATGCAAGTGTACGAGGCCACCAAACTTCACCTACAACTCATATGAAAGAAAACTCAAACCTGCAACGAAGGCATTTGAGATGAATTGGTGTCCTGCTGCCAAGGAGAGGTGAATGTGGTAGGAGGCTGGCTGTTTGTAGGGGGTGGTTGACTGTTTGTAGTAGGGTATCCAGCAGTAACACCAGGAACTTGACACACCTGGCTAGATGTACTTGAAACAGACAAGTTTTCCGTCCCTGGAGCACAACTAACTTCAGTATGACCATAATAGTCCGCCCATTGCTTGTATTGTTGTTGATAATGCAGTGAAGTTGCAGGTGCTGTACTAGAACTATAAGTGCTACTTGTGTCTGCAGTGTAGTTTGCATATTGATGAGAAGTATAATTTGCATAATTCCCTTCATTCCATGAGTTGGTCTGATTACTGTAACCATTGCTTGGGTAACCTCCAGCTGTCTGATAATCACCAGGATTGTAGTAAGTGCCTGAATAACTTGCAGATGCAGCATAAGACCCTGTATTCTGAAACGAAGAAATAGGCTGATAAGGAGCACCTGTGTTTTGATATGCTCCTACAGGCTGAGAGTATGAATGGTTAGGTTGCTGCTGATAAGTGCTATAGTAACCTTGGTATCCTGTGCTTCCATAACCATATGGTTCACTAGAATTGGCGTATGAAATATAGCCATTGTAGTCTTGTGATACATTTGTTGTTCCCAAACTTGATGAACTTGCAAGGGATGTCGGTACATCTTGAAAATTTCTTACAAGTGGTTCTGTCTGCTGATCATGGTGGTGTGTGGAATTTGGAAGATTTCCATTCTCTGTGGAGCGATTTTCCACTCCATGCATGGCCCATGACACAGCTCCAGATCCGGTTGGCAAGGGAAGATAAGAATTCTGTGAGTGGCTTGCATCAACAATGTATCGATTCTGTAAAAGTGTAATAAAAAAATATATATTAAACATATGACATAATGGGAATCAAGCAGAATATAACATATACCGAAGACATATTAAAAATTTTCAGTACCAGGATACAAAGAAAAAAGGATAACATCAATAACAAGCTAACAATCCAAGCAACCAGTATAAACTGGGAATGAAATTCTGAACAAAACATCTAGAGTTTGACTACTCAATAAAGGATCCTGCTTAAAGGAAAATACAAACAGCATGTAGGATGTTGAATGGCCAATTTACAAATTATAAATCTTTAAACCAAACTAATTGTGACAGGTAAATCAGTTTCCTCGTAGCTTTACTGATTAGAAGTTATTTCAGGAAGAGAGAGTAATTATAGCAACAGAAGTAAGCTGTTGTATGAGGAGGATAGACGTAACTAGTTCATATCAGCATTTTTTGATAGTTTCCAATAGTTATTCTTAATACAAACCTCAGTGCATTGAGGCAGCACATCGCAATCCAATTCAATTCAATTAATAAAATCGGCCATGTTCTCTTCCAAATATACACAAATAGATCTACCAGCTTGCTAAGGAAAAGCCAATCCTTCTAATGCATCCACTATTACTTACTTCTGGCTATGGTAACTACAAATTTCCCACTCTTTTGGTAACTCAAAAATCCCTAAAACCTACTTAGCAAACTCAAGTTCCCCTGCCAAAGCCTCACAATCGTGGGAAGCAAGAAATCTGTGACCTTTCACCAGGTAACAGACCTCGGAAACCATGCACTAAAATCCAATTCCAATTGATTCATTAGTTAGATCAGCAAACTGTTCTTCTGAATCCATAAAACTCTAACGGAGATACATCTTTTACTAAATGAGAGCAAAAATCAAAACCCAATTCATTAACAAATTCCACTTCATTCATTCAAATTTACAGCATCAAATAAACACAAATAATCAATTACCTCGACTAAATTAGGGTCAAGTGAACCTACGGTCTGCGTGTTGGCTCCTTGATTCATCATCCCATTAACATCCTAATTAATCAGACTATAGTACAATCAGCACAAGCATAGAAAAAATAAAAAAAACACAAAACCCTAAATCGAAAAATCCAAAACAGAGCAACACTAACCTTCCAACAACGAGGGAAAAAAACCCGAAATCGACCATGAAAAGCGAGTAGGCTCGCTTGGAAGATCAGCAGCAGAGAATAACAAATTATGATCAAAAATAGAAAAAATCAAACAAAAATAAATAAATAGAGAAAATAATAATCTTCTGCGTAAAAGTGTTATTTATTCAGCAATTTTTCTTTAAAAAAAAAAAAGAATAAAGCAGAAACTGAAACAACAGAGTCAAATGAAAGAGGGACCGATATAAGGAGAATCGGAAAAAAAGTTTTTGTATCGGACAGGAGATAGAGATGGAGAGAGAACTTTTTTGGGTCGTGTTTGGTTAACGTTGGCGGTCGAGAAAGAAAATTATTAATTGGGTAAACAGGCTTTTCGTTGTTAGTAGAGAATAATAATGTTTCTATTTTATTTCTGCGCAGGATTTCAAGTTTTAACTTCAATTTTTTTAATTTAATTTTTTAATTATTCTTTACTTTTGCTCGCTTCCATTATGAAAATCTAGAGTTAGAACATTACGCTTTGCATCATGATTAAAATTTTAAATTAAGATTTTGGATTATGAATATCTAATCCATTCTTTTTTATCATAGTAACTATTATTCATTATTAAGCATTCTTTTAGCATATGTGAACCTTAGGTTAAATATTTTAAAAAATATTATATTTATAAAATTTGCATAAAAAGTTATGTATTACAAAATAAATGAAAAAAATATTGATGAATAATATAATATTAAATGAATGATGTCACCTGAAATATTATATAGTGTTATAAATAATCAAAACTTTTGAATTATATGTAATGGATGAATGATGAGGATTTATGTCAAAAAAATTAAGTGTTATTTTAACATTATTAATAGTTTAAAGCATTAAATTTTAACTATAAGAAAATAAATTATAATTTGTGTATATTTTGAAAATTTGACATAAAATATATATATATATATATATAAAACAATCCAACTGGTCAACATTAAGAAGAAGACTAGAGAGATCAATATCATTAAAAGATTATTGAATTTTGACCATTCATATCCGGTATTTTATTAGACTATTATTATACCAATCTCTCATTTATTTTTCTTATCTTATTACATCTTTTTAATTAACGGCCATTTTTAAATGATAGATAATTTATTAAACTATTTTATAAAATATTACTTTTAAAAACATTATTTTAATTTTTTTTAAATGTATCCCATCTCTTAGCCCAATGGATGCCTTGTGTCTTCTGGACCATTTTCTAAATTTGAAGATTAAATAATTTCGTTTTATGAATATTGTGAAATTAATTATCAATATTATCCTTCTTAATCTAATAAACCTCCTCTATTTATTTTTTATTTTAAATTATTTTCAACGTTATGACGAATGTTGGACAATACGGGAACGTTCACACTTCACAGGGATAAAAACGATAATTACTGCTTTGGCTCATTGCCTGCGTGCCTTTGCCTGATAGATTAGTACAAGTTTCAGTACTTACACAGAATCACAAAAAGACCCACGAGAGTACTTAGAAATAAACCAGAAAGCTTCTTCAGCCGTTTCTGGAAATTCTGCTTTTGCCTCTGCAGCTACCTGCTTATAGACACAGGGGATATTGCTCTTTAATTTCACATTTGACTTTCTGCTTATACATTAGCGAAATTCTGAAGTTGTAGCCTCCTGGGTCTAAATGATTTATACTGTTCCTCAACTTGCTAGTATTGTAATTCAAAACGGCGTTAGGTGACAAATGACAATTCAAAGCAATTTACGACCTGTACATTGTCATTCTACAAAAATCATATTGCAACATGGGAAGGGGATATTCTGAGTCTGATCGTGATAAGGGACGAGGCTAAGTGGCCAACAGAAGCAGATTTTAACCATTTATGAGTTCCAAGTAGTGGATGAATTCAATTTCAACTCCCAATGAATCCTCTTTCTTCAATCAGAGGGTCAAAATCGAAATATTGTTTTCTAACGGGACATGAACATGCTTTCTCTCTCACTTTCGGCTGGGTAAGATTAAAATTATATCCAATAAAGATGCATACACTTTTTTAAGTGCAGAAAATCAAAGGGCCGTCAGGTCATGATGTCATGGTCAAAAGTGGTTGGTATTTGAGTATGCCATAATGCCAACAAGGGGTAGACTTCCAGTCAACGATATAGTCAAAACAAACTCTATAGCCCTCCACTCTTACATTATCTAAATCTCACTAGTCGCTACTCCAAGCAACTTTCGCCGTCAAACAGTTCATAACTACAATAACATTCACCAGAATCCAGGAAATTCCAAAGCAGCTGCTTTTAGCATCATCACATCCTATTTGAGAGTATCAACCATTCCTCCTATTTAACAGTAATCTACGATGTCATCTCCACCAACTAAAGAGGAAATCAAATTTTGAATGGTTTTGAATTTGTCATTATAATTCTATAAACATGATACACTCGGGACAACTAGGTCAAAATAATAATTAAAAAAACAATAACCGAGAAGCCACTCGAGTCATCGTCCGGAAATCAGCATAAATTATGAGCCAACACATCCAATACAAGAAGTTCAAAATCACAGTGCTCATATGCTGCGTTGTCATGAGCCAACTCCTACTCCGAACAAGCGCAACTTTTTCACTCTAAAATGTTCCCTGTAGATATAACTTCGGGAAGATTTTGATTGTTAATGACCCTGGAGTAAGACTTAATTAACTATCTAATGTCCGCCACATTTAGGAGTCCTTCTCAAATAATCCTGACGTCAAATAGATTCTGTTAAGATGGATGTTTGATCTTAAATGACTTCTATACCCTTTTAATAATTATTGGATAATATCAATTTGCATTTATGTTCAAAAAATAATTAGAAAATATAAGAATTAAATATTTAGAAATAAGGTTTTGTTCTTTGCCGCTCTCTCTCTCTCTCTCTCTCTCGTGACTCACCCTCTCTCTCCACCAACTCTCCGCCAGCACCTCCTCTTGCATATCTGGATGTTGTTTCTGTTTGTCTGTTGCTTGATTTATATCATAGATGTGGTCTGGAAACTATTTTGAATATTGAATCTCTCTGGTTTCTAGAGCTATCCATTTTTAATTTTCTCAATTTTTGGTGTATTAAGAAGTAAGTTTGTCGGTCTTAAATTAATAGGATATAAAGTTACCAATTTACCCCTCAAAATCCAATTTTAACGAAAGCAATTTAACGGCAGGATTATTTCAGAAGAACACTTAAAAAATGACGGATATCGGCGTTATTAGGCCTTATATCAGGATCTTAATTATGATAATTATAATATTGGCATTGCAATTCCTACTATGGTTCAATTATTGTCTTGGTTATGAAATGATAATAACGGATGTGATAAGACCCATTCATATTGGTTGCTAATACACGGGGAATGCCTTCGTAAACTGACGCAGGTCAAACAATAATGAACAAAAACATAGGACCAAAACTATATGATATTATCAACAATTTAATTAACCCTTAAAGCAATTATATAAATTATCATAATTATTTTGCACTAGTAGAAATACATTTGATTTAAGTCTACATTGAATCCATTAAAATTGAATTTTATAGGATACATAATTTTTCTTTTTTTTTTTTAATTAAAAAATTGAATTAAATTGGGTTGAACCAGTAGAAAATACTTTTTTTAATTAAAATTAAGATGCATTTATTTATTGTCGATCAATTCTAAGTAAATACTATATAATAAATAAAAATAGAAGACCTTTAACTTTTAGAGCATGATATTTCTAGTTATTTTAGAGAGTGACTAGAGGCTAGAGCAAATGAAGTAGCGCTAATAAAAACAAGAGAGATATCATAAATCGTTCGTATGGATACTCTAAATTCCTAACCCTATGACCAGAGTATACTAAACCGAACATCCAAACAGTCTCCAGACTTTAATCTTCACGAGTTCCGACCCTTAGCTACAGCAGCTATTCAGATTCCGGTTATCAGCTACGCCGCAAGCGCACAACTCAGCTAACTCTCAGAGAAAGTTGAAAACGAAAACGTTCCTACTCTTACCCGCAAATGCTGTTGCGTGCTAGAGTGTTAGAGCTATGTTGCTCTCGACGCTCACTATTCCCCACCTCTAATCGCCTCTGTGTCAAACTCACGTTCTCATCTTTATCTGAATCCAAGGTTTGCTTACAGATATCTCTTTCATCTCAGTTTGTTTGCCGAGAGAACGTAGGAGAAGTGAACAGAATAGAAAATTAAGTTCGGTTCAATCTTTCGTTAACTCAAAATTATGACAAAATGTAATTCTGAGTCAACTACTTTTGAACACGGCATCTTTCTGTTCCTTTCTTTTTCAAAAATCCTAACTGCATTAACATAGAATTAATGAGGACTTACATGGACAAATATATTTTGAATTTGATTTGAAATTCAAACTCAGATTATGTTTGGAAGGTAAACTGTTAAAGGAAGGTTGTCTCATCCTGTTAATTATTTTCCAAAGTTTAAATAAATTTGATTTCAGGTAATCTTTTTTTAATTACCTTTTAATATAATTTTGTGTCAGGTATTGCATTCTAGAAATAAGGAATGTGATGATGATTTTTTGCCATGGTTGGAGAAGAAGGCCGGGGTTGAGATTTCAGCGGTGCTTTCTATCGGCAAATCTGCATATGGCAGGTTTTTTATAAATGTCTTTGTTGCAAATGTCTCATTAGTATTTTTTTTTTTAAGTTCTAGCTGAAACATGGTAGAGAAAATTGAAGATAAGAATATTTGTGCATATTTAGCTCTAACTAAACTTGGTTTTAGCATATAATGGGAGGTAAAAAAGTCTCAACCATCCCTTCATTGGGTAGTGGGCATATTATCAATTGAAGCGCTTCAACTGTGCAATTGATTGATTTTGGTTATCTGATAGAGATTTGGAAAGGTTTCTGATTTTGGTTGATGATGGCTTGTTTCTCGATCTTTAATTCTTGATGGCTTCATCTTCTACACAATGCAGACTGGATTTTTTATTGTTCAATAGTAAATGTGATTTTATGTCAGCTGTTATTATAAGACGCCATGCCAACTTGGTTTGGATTCTTATTTTTTAGAATGATTGGTGTTATTTTAAATACAACACTGTGAATGGCAACTTCTCATGGAAAATATTTAATTCATCCAGTGGAAAATGTTAGATCGTGCTTGCGCTATCTTGTTATGGGCATTGTGATAAAGATTTTTATTTTTTATTTTTAAATCTTTCTCGTTCAATGCAGATTACTATTTGCTTCTAAAAATATAAAAACTGGAGACTGCATATTAAAAGTTCCTTATGATGTGGTAAACTACTACTCTTCCCATACTCATATAAAAACAAGTCTTTGATATACTTTACCACACTCGCCTAAGGTGTATCACACTGTACCAAGTATACTAAGTTATAACTTGTACTTTTGTTTCTTGATTTTTCAGCAAATAGCACCCAATAATCTCCTTCCAAAAATCAGAACTTTGTTTGGTAATGATGTTGGGGATGTTGCAAAGGTTGCTTTAGTCATTTTGTTTGAGCAGAAAATGGGTCAGGTAATTCTATGAAAAATTAATTTTTTAATCTTGTTAGATTTTTGGGTTGGATTTTGTTTTCTTATTTCTCCTAGCGGCTTACATCGTGAAGCTCAAGGAAATCTGAATAATGAATGACTTACTTGTTTGTCTTGTTTTGCAGGATTCGGAATGGGAACCTTACATCAGCAGACTTCCTCAGCCTGGAGAAATGCATAACACAGTAAATCTTTTATTTTCATATAAATATATGCATATTTCTTACCATTTCAAAACCATAAATATTGTGAAAATGTTTAACTTCTTATTATATTATGTGTGTATACATAACTAGTGATATTGTAAAAGCTTCGGGAACTTAACATTTGCAGGGGATGCCTTTTTGTTTTAATTCGTTTAAAATTTTCTTGTTCTAGCCATTTTTCTTCCTTTCTTTTAGAACACTTGATATTTATGCATTGCATAACAGTGTTTCCACGTTATACCATTTATTATATATAATGTATGGATATGATAATTGAATAAATTAGTTTTCAAGTGAAATAGAATACTCATGACTAAATCTGTGCAGATATTTTGGAGTGAAGATGAGTTAGATATGATTCGTCAAAGCTCATTATATCATGAAACAGTTAATAAAAGAATTCAAATTGAGAAGGAATTTTTTGCAATTAAACCAGTAAGGACTTTTTGCTTTTCGTTGTATACTTATAACATCATTTTGATAGAAGCTTAATTGATATAACTGCTATAATTGTCATCTTGCCTTGGGAGTTGCAACAGTGATGACAGTATCTTTTACCATCTTCAGGCTCTTGAACACTTCACTGAAGTTTTTGGTCATATCACACTTCAAGATTTCATGCATGCATATGCTTTAGGTAAGAATTTAATTTGATTCAACATACATATATTATCTGTTATTGTATTCTTCCTTACGTTAATTCTCATTTTGAAGAAAGGAGCTTACAGCTGTAAGCTCTGATTCGTTTCTGAATCTTTTTGGAGGCTAAGTATTTCTTTTTCGTATTTCATAATCTCACTGAGTTTATTTCATGATATACTGGAGTGCTCGTTTTTTCATTGAGTTGATTGTACTGGCATGTAAAGCAAAAAGTGAATTGTCACAAAGGGTACCATCGAATTGTCTGTGTCTCAAGTTATGGTTACTGCTGAATTAACTAACCTGTATGATTTCAGTGGCGTTCAAGTCACCCTGAGCATTCTTTGTGTATGGCTTCTCTTATCAAGTCCCATTTTTGTGTTTAATGCTTATGTTTTTATAATGTTGTCTTCATTTCCTTTTTTTCTTTTTTTTTAATACTTTCCATACTTTTTTGTATATTTAAAGTCTCTTTGAGTTTATTGACTATATTGGTGGGATCTGCCAGTTGAATCTCGAGCTTGGAGAAGCACGAAGGGTGTGTCTCTGGTATCAAATTTATAAAGATGTCATCTATACAGAGACTTTGGACATTTACTGCATGTGTAATTTTAATTTAGGATGTCTATTTCTTTGGGTGTTCTATAGATTCCATTTGCAGATTTTTTGAATCATGATGGGGTTTCAGAAGCAGTTGTATTAAATGATGAAGAAAATCTATTGTCAGAGGTATATTCTCTCTTTCTTGTTAATTTTTCTGCTCTCTCAAGGGAATTAAACAGTATAATACCAGAATCAACTGTCTATCCTCTTATGTTTGATAGATTTACTATAATTTTTAAATCAGTTGGCATAACTAAGGTGTACTTAATGTGAAGTTATAACATAGGTATAGACAGAAAATGGTTTCCATTAAAAATTGCTCTTGTTCCTATTGCTATTAAGGCGGAAAATCTCCATTATTGGAGCTAATTTTGCATATTTTTTGATATGGTCGTGAAAAGCTCTATGTCTAAATTTAATACCCTGAATTTGTCAGTGCAGGTCATTGCTGATCGTGATTATGCACCCTGTGAAGAGGTCAGATGCTTCATAATAAAATAATTTCTTCTATTCTATAGAAAAAATCCTACTTAAGCATTGTAACCTTTTCTTTTCTTTCCTTTCCGGAAAAGGATGGTTTCTAATTGTTGGTATTTCTAAAGTAATGAATGTGAACTATCTGGTTTATACAATCTGGATTTCTCTTGATACACTTGTCCAGGTACTAATTACATATGGAAAATTCCCAAATGCTACCTTGCTGTTGGAATTTGGTTTTACACTTCCATATAACAGTCATGATGAGGTTAGTTTTGAGAAGTTTTACAGTGGTTCTTATCTGTGAAGGGATGGTTTTGATACAGATCAGATGATTCTGCTTGCATGCCATACTTCTAGTTGTATATCTTTTTCGTTAGAAGTAGTGGCCGTGTTCTTCTCTATTTCTGATACATTACATTTACATACATAATGTTAGCTTTTATTGTATCTTCTTGCTTCTTTCTTTGCATTTATGACACTAATCATTGGCTGAGATCTTTATATAAGAGTATGTTTATTTCTGGTACATGGATTGTTGCTAAAGGATTTTTTCATATATTTCAAGTTTAATGAAATGATGTCAGTGACTATCAGGTTCAAATCCAGATTAATATACCCCATCAGGATCCTCTATGTGAAATGAAGTTGGAGCTTTTGCGAAGACGGTGTCTGCCAAACATTAAATATGCCAATGGCTTCAAGCCTTATAGGGAGTCTTTCACAATCAAGTTGGTACTATTGCTTGATTCCTTTTATCTTAAACATCATTGCTACTTGGTCTTAAAATTACATTGCGTGAAATCTAAAGGAACCAAGAGTACATAGATCAGAGTGAAGCTTGGTTTCTGAAATAAAAATGCTTTAAGGTTTAGAGTTTCTGAAATGTTGGTGTGGTATTATATGATATTAAAAACGTATAGAACACAGCCTGTGTGGATGGAGCAATTACAGTATCATAATAAATCCTGCTTAAATTTTTTGTTTGTGTGATTGTTTGAAAACTGGGTGTCAATCATGGTGTCTGCATGACTTGATACCTATTCCTGTTCTCTGAATTCTATTTTAGCTTCATTTTATAAAGTTTTCTTCTTCTTTCTCCAATTGATAGGAAACAAAAAGGAATTATTTCAAATCTAATGAAGCTTTCATTTAATGAACTTCACAATATATTATGTCCACATCTTTTTGAGCTTGAGAGAAATTTCCTCTATCCCCAACTATGCATGTATCGGATTCATGACTTCAGTGATCATACAATCAGCACACTTTTTTTTTTATTTGTGTTAAACTTTTATTTTTATCATGTAGAGAAGTGAGGTCAGCTAGAGGAAAAGGGAAGGGTCTTCCACAATCACTTCGTGCATTTGCTCGTGTACTATGTTGCACCTCTCCTCAAGGTCTTTTACATCATTTACTTCTATGAGGTTTACTATGTTTCAGAACTAGCATTTCTTGGGCAAGGTAAGTCCCCACTTATCATCCTTAGTTATAAAATCTCAGATCTGTGTGATTTGTCCATGGAAGCTGCGCAAAATGATGGTCGACTGGCCAGACGTCCTTTGAGAAACAGCGGCCAAGAGATCCTAGCACATCAGATCCTGTTATCTCATATCACACAATTAACCGAGGCATATAATGACTCTATTGAGGTAGATACTGCTAAACTTCTTAACACATTACAGTTTTTATTAAAGCTTAACCTAAAAGATAAGTGATTCTTTAATCTTTCTTCTAAAGATATCCAACATAGAAGTAAACACTGGTACTGCATGCATGAGTATACAACAAAAAAAAAATTATGTGAATTTGTTTCAAAATGATCACATGTTATCAACTGTAGTAACCTGTTAAGAAGGTGGACACTTCTAAACCCATAGACGTCTAATTAGATTCTTAATTTTTATGAGAAAGATGAGAAAAGCGGTCAGATTAGTAGTAGTTATATTCATTTACGTGATGAAGGAGTATCGTAACCAAATATTGAACAATTGCATGCCTGACAGTGTGGTTATATCAGTTTTCTTTACGGAAAAGTTTGGTTCATTTTGAACTCCTGACGTATGTCTACAGTCGTTGGGGCCTGTAATTTCTCCTCCAAATAATAGATTTGGTATTCGAAAGAAAATGGCTCGAGATCTCCTCATTGGCGAGCTTCGTGTTCTCAAATCTGCATCCGCATGGCTGAAGAATTATTGTGCAACCTTGACATCAATCAAAATCCACCATTCGTGAGGATATTAACTGATTATTGCAGAGCTTTTCAATAACAAGGGAGAAAACTCACAGTTGACAGTAGTCAGTACTCCAATGCGAAGTGACAGTTATTTATTTATTTATTTTATTTTTGTTTCGTTTTATTTTGTGTGTGTGTACGAGGATAAGATGTCTTAGCCTGTCCTTTTAAGCAATCTGAGATTGGGACAGCAGCCTCACGCATCGGACCAAACATCCTTGATTGGGCTCAGCTTTTGGTTCCTAGGTAAAACAGATTGCCTTAGGGATCTAGCTTCTGTGCGAGGAAAGTCTGCACGCCTACAGATGTCATATGCAATACAAACTTATATGTCTCGTCAAAGCTTGTTACTTCTTTACATCTGACACAATTGAAAAATACGCAGTTAACATATATAATTCGCCATTATTGCAATATTGCTCAAAATATATGAATATTAAATTGCAATTTGTCACAATGTTTTTTTAAACAGTTAATTTTTTTAAGCCAATCAGAATAATTCCTTATAATATGTATAATTATCATTATTTTCCCTATGTTAATTTTGAAAAAACATTTTATCAAGTATTGTAGCCAAATCACCTTCCACATGGTAACGAATAGATATAATCAAATACTGGTAATATTGAAAAAACATAATTTCAAATTTTTGATGGCACATGTGCATCAGAGATGCAAAAAAACAAATCCGTTAAGAGAACCAGATTCGTAATTTTAAAATAAATCAGAGGGCTTTTAGGGTAAGAAAAAATTAACTTATCCATACACCGACCGCTCCGGTCCGTTGGTTGACTATAAATGAAGGAAGAGAGTACCACGTACCTCTCTTGGAATCGAAATCTAGGGTTTCTTGTTTTCGCACTAACGCAAACACGCACTCTCTCCCTCTCTCGCTCTTTCTCAGGTACGCCTCTCTTTTGCTTAATCTACAGGTCTCTCTATTTCTCTAATTTCTCGATCGAAGAGTATAGACTTGCTTTCGTTAAGTTTGTTTCACGATTATATTACAATACAAGGATACGCTGTCGTTTAATTTTTGCTCTTAGGTTTTCAAGGTTCGAGTTTTTTTTTTTTGGTTAATTACGTGCTAATTGAAGGTTTAATTTTGACTGATACTTTTGAAGTAAGAAAATTTTTTAAGCTTGACAGTCAGTTTATACGTTTTGGTGTTTAACCTTGCCCTTGAATTCTGTTCTGTGTTTTTTGTTGTTTAAGATATTTTGTTGCAGGAAAGTATGCCTCGGTATGATGAACGTTACGGTGGGACGCGTCTCTATGTTGGTCGCTTGGCTTCTCGAACAAGATCACGGGATCTTGAGGATATATTCGGCAGATATGGGAGGTAATCTTAAGAATTTTTAATTGGGTTTTTGAGTATTTTGTTGCTTTATGTTGTGGAATGATGATATCTAGCTTCAGTTTGGTGTTTGGACAAACAATAAAGTTTACGGGTCTGTGTTGTAGTCTCAAGAGAGTCTTCCTGGTTATAGCCTGTTTGTGAATATTTCTTTTTTCAGCTGTATAATATCAGTAAGAAGAAAGCCTCTCTCTCTTTTTTTTTTTTTAATTAGTCTTCTGCGATTAGGGTCTCTATCCTTGTTTCCAGAGAATTAGTAGTCTTTTGCGATTAGGGTCTCTATCCTTGTTTTAGTGTGTGTGGATTGATGACCTTTAGTTTGGGTGCTGGGGTTTAGTAACATAAAGTTGTGTGAAGAGGGCAATAAAGTCTCTGCCAAGCCCTTCAAGTGCTTGACATTCAATAGAAATTTTCAATATATTCGTGAGAAAGTTGCACCCCTCCAAGTGTCTTGTGTGGTTTAACTTGAATGATCTTGTTGAAGGTTTCTGGGCTTTTGCCTAACCTGGAGGTCTATGGTGAGAGGGTGACCTTGGTGGATTTGGCGAGTCTTTCTATAGTGTTATTGCGTGTTTTTATGGAAATGGCAAGAATCTCAAAGTGGTGTTTAGTTCATCTGTGAGGGGCGAAGTATCAACCCGTTCGATACTTGTGTCATGATGGCCTTACTGTTTCTGGCACCTGTTTACGCAGAATACGCGATGTGGATATGAAGCGTGACTTCGCCTTTGTTGTACGTATCTCTTTACTTTATCCTTCTCTTTATTATTCTAGCTTGCACATGATACACACACATACTAATTTTTTTTTCTAATATTTTCTGCATTTCTAATTTATGTGTCTTGCAAATATGATCTTGCCCTATGTTTCTTTTTCCTACTCTTGATATCAGGAATTCAGCGACCCTCGAGATGCTGACGATGCAAGATATAGCTTAAATGGCAGGGATGTTGATGGAAGCCGAATCATTGTGGAATTTGCCAAGGGAGTAAGTATCATAGAACTAATTTCCTTAAAAGTTTTCCAAGGGTTTGGTTCTTAATTAGATTGGACTATGACCACAAGGGAGCTCTAGAGGAAAGAGAGATAGAATATTGTAAATATTACTCAAATTTGTTAGAACTGTATCACAATGCTAAGAATGATTCACTTGAAATTAGGGCCCACGAGGTCCGGGTGGATCTCGTGAGTATCTTGGTAGAGGTCCTCCTCCTGGATCTGGGCGCTGTTTCAACTGTGGAATTGATGGCCACTGGGCCAGAGACTGCAAGGCTGGAGACTGGAAGAATAAGTGTTATCGCTGTGGCGAACGAGGCCACATAGAAAGAAATTGTCAAAATAGTCCAAAGAAGTTAAGGTGTGTCTCTTCCTCCATGATTCTCAATCTCATCGTTTCCTTGCTCTCAGTTATGTAATGGTTTTTTTCCTCTTTTTTGTCCAGTCGACGTGGCAGGAGTTATTCACGTTCACCTACCCCTCGCCGTGGTAGAAGCAGAAGCCGCAGTTACAGCAGAGGCCGTAGTGACAGGTATATTATGTCATCCAAATTATCCATTCAACTAATGTGTTACAAGCTTTGGTGCTGCTCATATGACTATGAGCACAAGCCATGAAACAATGGGAGCTTGCACAGTCTTTTGTTTGAGATTTTAATTCATGCAAGGGGATTACATTGTAGGGAGGGTATGAAGTGAACTACGGTTGACCTATAGGTTCATATTTCTTGCTTTTACTAATTTTTTTCCTATTTTTCAGCCGGTCACGGTCACCACCTTTGAAGCGGGAACGGGAACGAAGTGTTGAAATCCTTGAAGTAAGATCAAAGAGCGTTGAAATCCTTGAAAGAAGATCAAAGAGCCCACGTGACAGCAGGAGCCCTAGGCGGCGCAGGAATTCACCACCACCTCCATCCAAAGGGAGGAAACGCAGTCCTACACCAGAAGAAAGAAGCCCAAAAGAGAGAGGTAGCCCTTCTCCAAGGGACCGTAGGCAGGCTAATGGATCTGAGTACAGCGGGAGTCCAAGGGGAAAGAGCAGAAGCCCTCTTGATGATGCTGATGGGCCCGAGGATAGGAGTTATAGAAGTCCTGCTGAAGAGAATGGCCGCAGCCGCAGCGTTAGTCCAATGCCTCGGGATGACAGGAGCCCTATTGATGATGATGACAATCATGGGTCCCCAAGAGGCAGCGAATCAAATTAAAAGCTGCTTAAGTTGCATGTTTTAATCGACTGTCAAAAGTGGTTTGCAAGGATTTAATACTGTTATATTTGTAGTTTTGAACTTGAATATTTAATAACTTGCTTGAGATTTCTAGACTACTTTTTTTATAATACTAGCTATCTTGAACAGTTAATTTTTAACCGTTCTTAATTTAAGATTTGGGGTTATGGCTGTGAGCCTAGAGGCAATATTTGAACTGATTTTCAAGAAGATGCTGTAGAGAATAGAACCTCTAGCAGATAGCTATCTTTACAATTCCAAGTCTCAGGCCAAAGCCAGCGATTTTAGTTTGGCTTAGGTAAAAGAAATTTATACAATTGAATGGATTGCTTTTATACTCAGTAGAAGAAACAAGTGCAATGAGCTCAAAAGTCGTTCTCGACAAACAAATACAGGCAATTGGAACTTCGCCGAAGCTTCCAATCAATTTCCCTTTTTATTTTAGTTTCTATTGTGAAATAAATCAAAGGATGGGCGCTTTTTACGTTCCCCCTTCATTAAGAGAAATTAGAATGGAACCGAAACTTATCTCTCTATTCCTAATTTAAATTCGCATTGAAAAACACTAATACTTGTCTTCGCTCAAGCTCACTAGAGGTAAAATATGCACTATTGTCCTGATGATGAAGTGGCCATATGATTCAATTTTTAAAACTTAAGATCCTGTAAAAGCTAGCCCCAGATGTGGAGACCGAAGCATTTCTACCCATTGTATTATGGTTCCGTATGTATGTAAAAAATTTGGAACTTCACAATTAGTTTGGTAGATGTTGCAGTTATATCATATTCAACTTTCCTAGTGTCAATGGACAATAAATCACACGGCATGCTAACCTTTGCAGTGTGAACATTGAGAAGGCCGTTATGGGTGGAGTTCGGTTAGGAGCATCAACTGAACAAATGCCTCCAAAACAATCGAGTCCAACCCACCCAACATCACTCTACAGGAATCATTGCTAATTCCATCGTATCCTAAATTAAAGCTGTTAGTTTTTATGTTTTACTTAATTCACAGACAACATATTGATGACATTTGAAAAGAAATTGTTTAATTGTTTTTTCTGTTTTGCATATCTACAAGTGGCAAGTCTCTAACACCAATACCAAGCCAAGGTGTCAGAAGATTGACCAAGGGCAAGTTTCTTTAACAAGAATTTGCTGAAACTTATCAAGAGTGAAATATCCACAGATGGTGTACGAAAACCCAACAGCATCAGAGGATTCCTTGAATTAATCAAGAGTCCACGGAATGGGGATTTATGATATATACGCCTTAACCAAATCTGAATAGTTGCATACACAACCCGTACGAGGACACGTTATTTTACCATCATTTTTCTTGGCCATTTCTTCCAAAGCCTGTCATAGCAGAAAAATTGTTAGATTATCACCCAACCATAAGCTTAATTGTTCACAACCAGAAAAAAGCAAACCTTGGTACTATAAACATATCCATTTGGCAGGACTTGTGGTGGATTCTCTGTGTCCATTAGCTCCTTAGTTATGTAGCAAACAAGTTTAGAGTGATGCTGCTTAGAGTATGGCAATGGTGATGCTAACTTCCGGAAGCTCTCCTGTGACAGTGGATCCTCCTTGGTACAATCATCTTCATAACAGTATCTAAACCAAGTCAAGGCAAATAATGACATGTATGCATTACTAGCAAAGAATGAAGGCCACCGCAGCCACATTAAGGTGAATAAGATAATCACATATTAAGTCACTGCATATGGTGTTAATACAGGTCTGGCTACTCAGATTCATGACTTGTACTCTAATTATAATGTTACCAACACTACTCAGCCCCTTGTCACTCACATATTGACTATTGAGTCACATATATGCTGCCAATAGATAATCACACATTAATTCACTGAATAAGGATACGGAGTGTTCAAGGCAGACAAGCCTGCTTGCAGATAAATATTCAACAAAGGTTCCAGAGTCATGCCATATAACCTGCAGAATTCTTGTTTAAATTGTTCCACCAGGTAGTCCCACTGCTTTGGTTCAAATAAAACCTGTAAAGCAAACCGAAAGAGAAATGTTAATTATATATTATCTCTTGTCCGAAAATCCAATTAAAAAAACTGATCAACTTATATAATATTTCAATAAGAACTTCCATCATGCACATGCCAACATAGTATACATGTGTATGAACAAACAAAATACCCAACAAGTAGTAAAACAGTCTGAAGTGGTTATACTATAGGCCACCTATTCAAAGTGGTGAGTGAGACTATAGGAGATGAAGGGTAGCCAGCCCACTCGTAGCCCAGCCCTTTATGAAAAATTAGAGGAAAAAATGTGGAAGTCCATCTCAAGAACTAGAAAATTTCAAATATTATCATGAAAACAAAGATCATTAGTAGTAAGCCTACAAGATTATTTTGACAAAAGACATAAATCACTTCGTATGTAGTACATTCTTATTACTCTTAAAAGCCAAAGTTATACCAAGAACCATAATTCACCTTGTATGCAGTACATTCTGTATCACTCTTTAAAGCCAAAGTTGCCATAACTCGCTGTAATTCTTTCATATGGGTGGCCCCCCATGGGCCAAGGTACTTTTGAGCATAAGGAATGGCACGCAAGTAGTTTTTAGCTCGTACCAACTCAATAAACTCTTGAAGTCTCAACTGAAATTCAAATTTGCTCTGCTATAAAGCAAAAACAACACAATTAATCAAATGATTTAACAAAAACGAGTGCCATAATTTGAGAAATAACCTTTTTGTTCATCATCTATGTATAACGATATATAACACGAAGCGTACTATGATATCGCATCATCTATGTATAACGATATATAACACGAAGCGTACTATGATATCGCATTGTATGACATACAGTGATAAATAAATGTTTTTCAATCCTAATCATGTTTGATTCCCAGCTTATACTAGGATAAAAGGATTTGTAAAATGAGATGTTAATAATTGTGTTATAGTATACAAATGGTATATTAAGATTGGAGTTGTTAGCTAATGATTTTAACAATAATTCCAAGGATTGAGTTTGGTTGGGTGGTTAAGGTTCTTAGTTTTGACCAAAGATCAGGAATTCACTCCTCTTAGGGCTATTATTTTAATATTATATCCACAAGTTTCCCATCTACCAAAGACTTAGTGTTCGTTAGTAGCCCCCTTAGGTATCCCCAACACCTTCCCTCTCAAGAAAACAAAACAAAAAGAAATAAAAAAGAAATGGTAACAGGTACCTTTGACTTCTTCAACCTTGATTTATTATCAGCACACCAGGCCAAAGCAGGGGCTACCTCCTTATTTTGCAGAGCATCAATAACCCTTTTTGCTTCTTGGAACACATCAATATCAACAAGATCCTGGCATGCAAAAATCAATTTAATATAGTTAAACTACATAATTCCAGATGATTCCACATGCCAACAAGATGCAAGACAAAATAGCTGATACCAAATACAAGCAAACCCATAAAGGCATTAATATTACACATTTAAATAGAATTCCTAGATATAAACAGACAATGCTATAATTGACATATGTTTCAAATAGAGAAATGTACTCTCAATTATCAAAAGAACTAAAGAAGAAATCAAAACCAAAATTTATGCTATGTGTTACCTGTAAGTATGATGAAATATTTTGATTAATGCACTAATATATTATTACAAAATTTCCTATTTCCAAAAACAAGAACTGCCTGACATAGTTGTCCATAATTACTCCTCAATTTAGATCCATGAGAAATAATATCAAGGACCAGCCAAAACACGATTGTAAACAATCCCATACAGTCAGCAGCATAAAAAAATGAACAGGTTTAAAAAATTTACTTGTATATTACTGCTTTCTGCTAACTTTTCTGCAGTGTCATAATATGACATCCGCAGCATATAGTCGACAAGGATTCGTTTCAGTCGCATATTGTTCCATTCTGACAAATTCTCTGCATCCGCTGATTCTAAGTGATTGAGTCGAGCCCGGCATTTCTGTGCCTGCAAGTGCTCTGTTCGACTTCCCTCTTCCAACTACAAGACCAGAATATATATGAATCGTTCGTTAGTTGTAAATAAATTACGAGTCTTATTGCTCAATTAGCTGTTGATTGATCAATAAAAGAAAGATAGAACACGCTTTCTAAACCAGTAGCAACCAATCTTAAAAAACCCTGCAAGTGAAATGATAAAACAAAGAACTTTGATCGCACAAAAATTTACTTCCAATTAACATTAGTTTTGCATACATTGTGTTTGCAATAGATAGAACTGAGAACATGATTTTCAGCTAATTCAATAGAACTTGGTAATTAGATTTAACATATAATTCAAGTATTAATTAGTTGTACCCATTTTCAACATCTGGATGTACAAAAACCTGTCTCTCTGTTATTCTAAAGGATTCGGTGGACCGGGCCAGGGACAAAAACAGTTCCCAAAATTGAATTTGATTAGGATTAAATGACCTCCCTCCACAAGATTTAGTATTGGAATTTGATTTGGATGAATTCAAATATCTTTATCACGAGTTTTAACTCAAATACATATTTGAATTTATATAATGCAAATCCAAATCATGCAATTGATCAAAATCTTAGTTAAGGATACTCTGAGACAGTGTTTGACAGCATAGACTTTGGCCTTAAAATTGACTTCAATTTTTTTTGACAAAATAGAGACTGCCTTCTCCCTTTCTGCTCATTCCACTTCCAATGTTCTAATTCCATGATTCCAAACACCAATCCCAAATCCAAATCACATTTTTTACATGTTTAAGTCCTCCAAATAATTCTAAAGCTCACCAAAGAATCCAAACCATTAGTCAAAGCTTAGTCAATTAGAAATTAATATAATTGAACTAACAACAGGGAGTACCAAAACCCGATCACACAAACCTAAGCAAATAAACCGAACTCAAATAATTCAATAAAACTGAATTACTAATCCATATTACTCACAATCAATTGAATTAAACTAAATATTTCAACGTTTCAATATCTAATCAAACAATAACTGAATCGTTTTATTATCAACGCATTATAGCTAGAATCAAAATGACCAGAATTGACTAAAGCTTTTTCACTGTATAACAAAATAAAAAACTGACCTTCCTTTTGAGCCCTTGGAGTCTCGACACAAGCGAGGTGAGGTGATTTACGGCATCGTCCTTTGAAAAGTTATCGGAATCGGCCACGTCGGCAACTCCGGAAATAACGGAAGTGACTTCCTTCTCAACGGCGCGTTGGTTGGCTCGGATTGTCTTCTTGTACTGCTCGAATGGGACTCTTAGAAATTGGTGCTCCAGTTTTAGAGCTTCCGTGAGTTGCGTCAGTTTCGAGAACTGCGTCGTTCCAGTGGTCGTCGGGGCGGAGTGTGGTGGCGGAGATGCGGTGGCGGAGTTGCCGTTGGGGAGAAAATCCATTTCCATGTCGAATGGATTTGTGAGGATTTGGGGATTTTTGAGCGTGAAGTGTAAGGGGCGCTACGCTTTCGCGGCCCAGGCTGTCGGGCAGGGAATTGGTTTATGGGGCTTGTTTGGGAAGCAAATTTATGATGCAATTATGAGGTGTGATTTGTTTTTACGAGTGCTTTTGAATATATTTCCGATAATGTTCTTATTTGAAAGTGTTTTTCCTTAAAACAAAAAACATTAAAAAAAAATTACAAAATTCCATAACATTCAATATTCCAATTTTCTCTATATAAAAATTGAAAAATAAATAAATTAATATTACCTGAATAGTCCTAAATGATTGTTAATAATAAGTAGAGGTGACTTGATATAAAAAAATATTAAATATTAAAAAAATATAATTATGAGAATTATATTGTTTAATTGTACGTAAATATGATGTTGATATATATCCTATATCGATTGTGAGAGGGCTGGTAGTCAATTTATAGTCGAAACGAATTGCTTCGCCTCATAAATTGGTTGTCGGGTTGATAAGGCCCTAAGTACCCAACACTCGTATCAAAACCCAGGTTAGAGTCTACACTAGTTTTTGGGCCTACTCGGATAAAGATGCTTTGTACTATTCTACCAACAAATAACAGAAAAAAAAAAAAAAAAACGTAGCTTGAGAGATTATTTAATATATGTAATTAAAATATAGATTAAGAATACCTATTATCCTATATTTTATAATAATCCCATCCCATCCGGAATCATGACCATTATCATGTCACCTATTGCAATGAGAAAAAAGCTACATGATTAACGGACTAATGTCATGCATGATCATGACAAATCATGAAGACATGCACAGAAACTTGAGAGGATGGTCATCACAAACAGGTACAAGTGTTTTTAAAATTAAAGCAGTTTCTGTTATTTATTTTCCCTTTCTAAATTTGATGTGCAAGAACCAGCGTTTGGAAGTACTTTATCATCCCATAGATTCGATTTATTGACGATGAAACAAACCTCAAAGGAAAATCAATAAAATTTTTGCCTAATATATTTTGGATTTATGCATCTAAGTCATCTAAGTCACATGAAAATGAAATGAGGGCATCGATATTTGAATTTTGGGACAAAATTATGAGTTTGTCGCATGAAAAGTCGTCAACAATGGGACCTAACCAAACCGAACAAATTTGACAACTCTAATTAATCAAACTCCAAAGTTACTAATAACGCATGCCTTTTACTCAACTTTTCCAAATCAACTGACCCACTTTGGGGATTCCCTGTACTCGACTGCACCTAATCACAACCTCGTCGCTACCCCGCTCCATCCGCGTAACCAAAATTCAAAAAGAACAATATCTTTATGACGATATTGCCCTTCCCACTCATCTTTTTGACACAAGCAACAGTGGAAGCGCTCGCTTTTTGATTTTAATTCTCATCATTAAATGACGATTTTTGTCTCCACAAAAGAAGAGAGCACACAGATACATACACTCTCTCCGTGCGTAAATTCCGTTTGACGGCAGAATATTCGCCGTCACCGTCATTCCATCTTTAAAAGCCGAAACTTGATGCTCCAGACGCCGGCCTTCGACGCCGTTAGACCTACGACCAAGTAAGATCCTCACTCTCTTTAATATAATTTCCTTATATTTCGGTTTCATGAGTTGGCTTTTTTGTTCTTTTTATTTTGTAAATTCTATTTATTCTATTTAAGAGTCCAGAGAGTGCCTGGGGCCCTGGACGTTAATGGTAAGTTAATAAATTATAGATTTGAATTTAATTTTTTATTTTTTATTTTTTATTTATTGGCTCTGGTTTATAGTAAAAGTACTAAAGCCGAATTCTTTTTGACCGTTTGAGAAGAGCAGAGTACAAATTTGGTAAGTCTCTCTGTCTCTCTCTCTTTCGGAGTCTGTTTGATTGCCAAGAAAATTGGAGGAAATGGAAAGGGAAAGAAAATTCGAATGCTTGCATTTTGTTCTTTTCAGGTTCTCATTGAACAATCTTCTTCTCTTCTGTTTTCTGTTCTTAAAAATTATTTCTAGGAAAGCAAACAGGGTAATTTCCTCTCTTTTTTTTTTTTTTTTTTTATGCAGTTTCAAGTGACCAAACGGAAACTTAACATTCTTTTTTTTTTTTAATTTAATTAATAAAAAAAGATTGAAACTTAAAGCAAACCGTTTTGATTTTCTTTTCTTCTCAGTTGTTTCATCAGTAACCAAACAGATAATTAACTATGTTGTGTAATTTATTTATTTTTGTTGAAATTGTAGGAAACAATTCGGTGTTTAATAAGATATCTACAGCTTTAAATTGCAGAAATGCTTCACAATTAATTTGATTGATTTTTAATTGTGATTTTTTGTCTTGATAATGTTGAATAGCTAAAAGGTTGTGATGATTAGATCTATTTTCCCTTTGGTGTTTGTGTCAGATTAAAGTTTCTTCATTTGTTTACTGTGGCTTCTGGTTTCATGATAGAATCAAGAAAAGGGTTTTTAGGGTTTTGAGCAACCAATGAAGATGATGAGGGTAGTTTGGTCTTTGCGAAGTTAATACTTGATGTGTTCTGTGTATAGATTGGATCAGAACAGAAGCTCTGACACACAAGTTTACTAACGTCTTTCTTATTTCGATTCGATTAGTTTTTGAAAAAGATATTTTAGTTGCATGGCTCTAAAATCTTTGCTCTGTTGTTAATGGGTTACTTATAAAACTTTAGAATCTCTCTCTCCGTCGTTAAATAAAATTCAAAGAAATTAGTTTTGGAACCTGTTATTTACTGCCTCTTTTGTTTGTAACTTGTTATTTACTGTTGTTTACATTTTTGGTCGTATCATTTGAATATGTGTTTTTAACAGTCAAATGTAAGATTGTGGAAACTATAAGCTTTTAATCTTGATTACCTACATGGGTTTAGTTGGAGGTTAAAAACCCAACTTCTATGTGTTTCTTTGGTTCTTGTTGTGGCACTGTTACTTCATACATATGGGATTTGGTTTGTCTTATAAGAAAGAACACTTATCTGTTTTACTTCTTCAGGTTCTGTTAACTACATATCTTTTTTTTTTTTTTTAAAGTTTCATGGTTTTAGTTTTTCTTATTGCAAACGTGGTGTACTGAAGGTTATGATGCTTTAACGTTTCAGTCAAAAGTGCAAGGTTAATCGCATCTTTTCTTCCTGCCACATGTTTTCATTTATTTATTCATTTTGGAAACTTTTATTATTTTCATAAAGCCTGAAATGACATTTATTTCTGAGGTTTTGCTTGTTTCATTTAATATCTAGTGTGTCTTCATTCTATATATCTGATTACTTATTCTTCAGGTTCCTTCCGTAACTATTTTGCATTGTTGCATGCTTTTTATTCAATTAGGCATCTTAAAATCAAATTAGCGAACTTGATGTGAGCTGTATGTACATGTTCCTAAACAAAACCCATTTTTTCTCCTTTGCTTTTTACCTGTCCCATTCTCTTCAGTGTTCTTAATCATGTTTGGATGTGCCAGTGTACTCTTTTTCCTAATTTTAAATTCTCTCGATTGTATATTTTAATTTCAGGTTTAGTTAGGCCCCATCATTTCCTGAGCTCGTTGTAACAGATTAAGATTGAGAGAACCACAAATATTCATGAGCTAGAGCTTGCACCTGCTCTTGGAGATATACAGATGAAGAAGCTATTCTTTTTCAGATCCTCTAGCAATGGAAATAACTCAGTTTCTCCACCATCAACGGATAAACAAGCTTATTGGGAGAATCCACAGGGAAGTTCATTGAACAATCAAGCTGGTGACAGGTCTGACAACAGAATCAGAAGCCCTAAGGGCTTGTTCTCTAAATCGCGGAAGCAACCATCTGATGGCCAGAATTACGGTGCCAGTTCAGGTCTTAGAAGGAGCCGTTCACTTTCATCAGCAGCATTTCTTGTAGATGGGATGGGACAAAATAGATCTCCTTCTAGCAGTACTAATAGTGTATCTCAAGAGTGTAATCATTCATCTAGGTGAGGCACTTGATTAAGTCTATTTTATTAATAGTAGAATTTGTTGATAAGAGTCACTTGTCATAAGATTAATACTGTCCTTTTTTTGGCTATGTGCAGACGTAGTAGGGCTCTCACTCCTGAGAGACAATCCAGGGAAAAACGATTTGAAGTGGCAGGTATTCAAAATTCACATGGATTAGAGAGGCCAGATTCTTCTGGCTCATCCAGATCTCATCATGATTCATCAGGAAACTCTTCCTTTTCCTCTAGTAATGTCTCAACTAAAATTTTGGACCGCTACATTGATGGAGAACAATATCAGGAAAGGAGCAGGCCCAAAAACAGTTCTTCACAGAAAAACTATACTGGAAACGGAAATGGTGGTGGGAGGCTTCCCCCACGAGTTCAGTATACGACCCCGGCTTCACCAACAGATAATGCCAAAGGTAAACCAAAGTCTCATTCATTTAGGGAAGCTAAAGGTACTCGTCTCCATTTCTCATCCAGAGATTGGGTGGAGACTGGATTCGGGCATGAATCTCCCCGGAGACTTGCAAGGAATGTGGTTGAGAGACTCTCCCAGACTCATGTTCTTCCCAAATCATGTTCACATGAGTTTGATCATGATATTCCTATCACCATTGAAGATATCTACGGTGGTTCCTTAAGTAGATGCTCTGATTCAAATTCAGATATGGTTGGTCGAAAAAGTTATTCATTGGATGAACATTATGAAACTGTAAATGAATATCACAGGGATGATTTCTCAGGCTTTCAGAATCAAAATTATTTCCCTGGGAACAATTATGAAGGTTTTAACTCTATTGAGATGGAAGAGGATGAAGATGTGGGCTTACAAAGAAGATCCAAAGAAGCTGAGGATCAGGTCATGATACTTTCTGAAGAAATTGAACAAGAAACCTTTCTTCATGATAGTGGGTTCGATGTGCCAAAATTGATTCAGACCATTAGAAGCCTAGCTGAGGAGAAAATGAGCTTGGCACTTGAAGTTTCTGGTCTTCTACAGTCAAGAATTACAGAAAGGGCTACTGCCAAGGAAGAACTTAGGATGGCAAAGTCAGAACTGGAATCACGAACACGAAGACTAGAGAAGGAAAAGCATGAGTTGCAGTCGGGATTGGAGAAGGAGTTAGATAGAAGGTCAAGTGAATGGTCATTGAAGCTTGAGAAATACCAGATGGAGGAACAGAGGCTTCGGGAGCGGGTGAGGGAGCTCGCAGAGCAGAATGTATCCCTCCAGAGGGAGGTCGCTTCTTTTAATGAGAGGGAAATGGAGAGCAGAACCATGATAACACATTCAGATAAACAACTGAAGGACCTCACTGCAAGGATTGAAGAGTATAGTGAGGAAAATCAGGATCTAAGACAAAATCTTTCTCAATTACAAGAAAAGTATAGAGCAGCAGAAGAAGATATAGACTGCATTAAAAGGAATTTTGAAGATAAAGATATGGAGTGCAAGGATTTGCAAAAATCTATTACTAGATTGCTAAGAACATGCAATGAACAAGAGAAGACAATTGCTGGACTGCGAGAAGGATTTAGTGAAGAAATTGGAAAAAAGCAATCTTTGGAGACATTTGACAATCATGTGGCTAAATTGCAAATGGAGCAAATGAGGTTGACAGGAGTAGAAATGTCATTAAGAAGGGAGGGTGAATCTTACAGGCTTGAGGTTGATTCCCTTCGGCATGAGAATATGAACTTATTGCATCGTTTAAAGGGCAACGGAAATGAGAGTGGTGCTTTAACTATCAAGCTAGATAAGGAATTGTGGACACGTGTATGCTGCTTGCAAAATCAAGGGTTAACAATGCTTAATGAGAGCAACCAATTATGTTCTCAGCTACTGGAATTTATCAAAGGGAAAGGAGGTCAGCTTCCAGAAACCAAACAGGGCCTAAAATTTATCAAGAATGGTTTGGATGCGCAATTTGTAGTGGAATCTGACATGAAGGTTCAGAGCCTTAAGCGAGGAATTGAAAGCTTAACTAGGAGTTTACAAACTATGTCTGCCTTGCTGCAGGAAAAGTCTAGTCTGGTTGGTTCCAAGTCTCAGTCATTACAAACTGATACCAATTGGTCAGGAAAGTTAAACAGTCAAACGCCAGAGGTAAGTCACTGCTAAACCACTTAAATCTATTCTCAAAGTTGCTATTCTTGAATCAAGGACGCTGATATACAGTTTTCTATCTTCCATTAACTTTGAATCTATTCATTTCTGTTGAACATGCTTTCTATTACAAAGTTTATTATTCTGTATGTTTACTTAAGTGATGCAGAAGTAGCTTGATGTTGTTTTTTCTCCGTGCTATCATCTATGTTTATTTTTACTTATGTAGGAAAATATAAGATCTGAGCTCAAAGCAGAAACTTTATTAACGAGTCTATTAAGAGAGAAGCTGTATTCTAAAGAGCTGGAGGTTGAGCAGTTGCAAGCTGAACTGGCAACGGCAGTGAGAGGTAGTGACATCCTCAGGTGTGAAGTCCAAAATGCCTTCGATAACCTTTCCTGTGTCAGCCATAAGTTGAAAGATCTTGAACTTCAGGTAACATTTTAGTGTCATTTCTTTCACTGAAATTTAAAGTTCATCAATCTATACGATTCTTGTGTTTGTTTTATTTTATGTGATCATGTTATATCTCTGATACAGATGATGTAATCACTTTAAGTTTTTATTAATCTTTTGTTCTTCTATTTTCAAATATCTTACAACCCCTAATTGGTTTTTGCATTAATTTCCATCTTGTTATCTTGAACTTATTATGTTGCCAATAGATGTTGAAGAAGGACGAGAACATATGCCAACTTCAAAGTGACCTCCAAGATTCTACGAAGGAATTAAAAATCATTAAAGGGATACTGCCGAAAGTTTCAGAGGAGAGAGACCTGATGTGGGAGGAAGTGAAACAATACAGTGAGAAGAACATGCTACTGAACTCGGAGGTTAACATATTGAAGAAAAAAATAGAGTCCCTTGATGAGGACATACTTCTGAAGGAAGGTCAAATTACAATACTAAAAGATACCCTAGGCAAGAAACCATTTGACCTCCTTGCCAGCCCAGATCCTGTGCGACAATTCCTGCTGGAATGATCACCAGGTGGATGGACTTTTCTGGTTGGATAAGTAGTCACACTGTTTATAGTCCTAATACTTTTGAATTTGTGTTATTGGGTTTGCCTTTTTTTTTTTTTTGGTTTCCCGTTTCTCTCCTCTTTTTCTTTATCAAAATATTTGATAAGCAGGTAATGAGAAAAAATAGAACATGATTCTTTTGTAATATATCAGTTGTAATTGTACGTAGTCAGTAACTGTCTGATATGACGAGAAAAACATGCAAGTTTGTGACTGGGTTCATCTAACAGTCTCTTTTATGAGGATCTTCTTCTCTTGTATAATATTTGTCTAAGACTGAATGGCAGGATTGGTTATTAGCTTAAAGTGTGCACAAGTATTCCAAGCTGCTTTATAGTTTATGATGTAATTCTACACACTTGACTCTTAGAAATAATTCATAAGTAGCAAAATTGGCTGGGGGAGCTAACTAAGAACTGAAAAGATATATAACCTCTTAAAACACTATCTGTAAAAAAAATAAAAAAAAAAAATAAAAATCTGCTTTCCATTTAATGTTCTTTCTTTCACTACCACTATGATTCAAACGTAGTCTGAAGAACTGAGTAAAGTAGTGTCACGTTCCTTGAGAAGCTCAACAAGAGCCGTAGAAAACTTGTTAGGCATCAGCTTATGTTGTAAATATGCTAATATAGATTATATTTAAGACAACAACTCAACAAGACTAGTCTTCCACACCAAAAGTTGTAGTATGAGGTATAAAACCGTCCCTAGCATGACAATAATCAAACCCATACCACACGTTTTCTGGTAGAAATCTCCTGAAATAGAATGTGTAAGAAACAGGTACTGTGTGACTATCTTGCTCATGAACCACCTTAACCCAACCTGGTCTCCACTCATCAGAGCCAACTCTCTTCAGGTATAATGCACAAACACTTCGCTTCACGAATACTCCACTTGCCTCGAACATGTCTATGCTGCATCTTTGGAACCCAATATATGAACCACCTGGTTTCTTCAAACCATTTTTTGGAGCATATATCAACTTGGGGTTCTTTAAATGCTTCGCTATGATCAAGTTTCCTGCAGAGTCACTGAATCTAAGACTAATATGATCTGTGGTTTCAGCAGAAGGTGCACAGGTTGTCTCAATCTCTATTGAGTAGGAGCAATTTCCTTGAGATGTTAGGCTGGCATGGTTGACGGGTTGGTTTGCTTTTGCTAGAGAAGAAATGATGATTATGGATAGAAGGGAAATGGCTATAATGTTTGCTCTCTTCATTAAATGCTGAATCTAACCTTGGTTGTAATCTTCCTTTGTGTTTGAAGTCCGTTTAGAAGGTCTGATAGATACCATATAGAAGAGCCGGGGCTTGTTTAGTTTGGATACTGTGGGGTAAAATCAAGAATTGGCAACAGTCTGCATGGTTGCTTTCTTAAAAAGGAGATTCCCACTACTTGTCAATTTTTAATCTTGTGAAAAAGCAGTGAATCTTTCGACTGTTACAGATAGCGTTGATCCACTCTAAACCAACCCAATTGCTAATCTTTTAAACATGGCAGAACTTTGTCGGCTGTAAAGCATCTTTTGGTTCATCAAATTCATAAATAATATTGACATATTTATTTTTTATTTTTTAGACTTCTAATTGCTATAAAGTTGTTCTCTATTCGTCTAATATCACCAAGAGGTTTCTGCAACCCATAATAGAATTGAAAAGTTCCCTTTTGAGTTCACATAACTTGCTTTGGTTCCAATTCCACCATACTTCAATCAATTCATGCAAGTGGAAAAGAATACGAAATCAATTGGAGCATTATAACTTATAAGGACATGTTTAGAAAACACATTTTTTTTCCCAACAAAAATCACTTTTAAACTCACCATATGTTCAATCGCACTCTGCCAAGACGATTGTGTAAGGCCATCAGATAAGGAATAAAGGGCTTCGAAAAGGACTGCAGAAACACCTACTCACTCAGTACTTTCAAATGTAGTGTTGCAGAATGCACATGCCTAGATGAAAGCAAAAAACTTTTTATTTTCTATTTGTTTCAAAAGAAAGAGTGAGGAAAACTCCTGATGACTTCTAAGTCACGATATCGAGCCATCAATCTACTTTAAGGAAATTCACTTTCAAAGATTTGTCAGTGACAGTATAGAGAGAAGATCCATAATTTTGAAAATAAAAGGAATTCCGAACAAAATTGGAACAAATAAAAAAAAAATCAGATTAATTTTATCTTTGAAAATTTCCGCTCAAAATATATATTAGAGAGTTCTAAAGCATTGAACAAAGTTTTTGAACCTCTTATCATTTCGAGAGAGAATACAATTAAGAATTAATACCTTTTTAGTGGACGACTTCTCATTTCATCTTTCGCGAAGTAAAAACTGCTCATATCTACAAGCATAACTTCTTGTTTGCCTTGTTCGATAACTTGTCAAAAGCTCATACAGATGTTATTCCAACTACAATCTACAGATTTGAATGCACATCCATAATATAAAGAAATGGGCAGAACAAACTTTGATTCAATTCTTGGAAAATAAGCATGGGCCACCAGGAACATGGATATACATAAGAATATAACAATTCCTATTCTACAGTCGTACAGATCATACAAATGTGTCCCTGTATCAAGTATGTCCAATTATTCAATCTTAGTCTCTCAGATAACATAGAATTACATATCAAATGAGGCTACGTTCGTGCCTGGTTAAAGTAAGGATTTTAACTTATTGGAACAGAAGGATCTATGTGTTACCTCTAGTTTGATTTTCAGTTGCAGGAAAATGGAAGATGGTTTTTACGTGTCATCACGATTGATAGCAGATAGACAATGAGATCTTCTGGGAAAAAATCATAGAGATGCAGACTTCCAGAATTCAATTGGCTTCCGATGCTGATAAAGGAAAATGTAATGAGCAAATGAGTAAAGCCATACCAATCATACGTACATTGTGGACTTTCAACAGTATCACTGACAAATGCACACCAATAAAGCTTCCCATCCATACTTTCACATGCATTAGAATATAACTAGAGAATGGGGGTGAACATGGACCCAGCCAACCACTACAGTGACAGGCACTATCTCCTTTAGCTAGGCCAGATTCACAGTGGACAAGGGGTGCCAAAAAAACTGCAAACCCGAACTGAACCAGATGGTTTGGTCCAGTTTATAAGGTAAAAGAATAACTGATCGGGTTGAATTTCCTTTAAACCATTTGGTTTGGTTTGCAGTTTGGGCTTCAAAAAACTGCCAAACTGAACCGGTATCAATGTTTAAGACTAATAAAATGCCGCTTATCAGTGTATAATTTGTCCTATAAAAGAGTTCACATAAAATAGACATACCATATTCCTCCTAACCCTAAAAACCAAAACTCAACATTATTACTATACAATCATTCCTCCCTCAAACTAGCAGCCGCCTACCCTGTTTCTCCTTCACTTCCTCTAATCCTCTCTCATCTCATCTCATCTCATCCATCTGATCCCCTTTTTAATTTCATTTCTTTTTTTCTTCTCATCTTTCAATTATCATCTCCTATTGATTGTGCCACTCCTTCACTGCCTCTCTTTACTCTAATATCTCATCTCTAGCCAAGAGCCCATAACAGCACCTACTACACCTCTCCACTGAACTGCAACGTGACATGTGACCCTCCTCATTGTTCCGGCTTCATTTTGATTGTGGGTTTTTTTTTTTTTTTTTTTTGTTAAATATTTGGTTGAAGTATAATGTGTTTGTATTGTTTTGAGCTTAAAAAATTAGATTTGTAAAAGTTTGTTGGTTTGTATCAGTGGAAATTGGAATTATGAAATGAAATTATAATTTTGCTNATTTTTTTTGTGGGTTTTTTTTTTTTTTTTTTTTGTTAAATATTTGGTTGAAGTATAATGTGTTTGTATTGTTTTGAGTTTAAAAAATTAGATTTGTAAAAGTTTGTTGGTTTGTATCAGTGGAAATTGGAATTATGAAATGAAATTATAATTTTGCTTTTGAATTTAACTTTGTTGTGCAAACCGGAGGAGCCGAATCAAACCAAACCAAAAATTTGAGATGTGGTTTGGCACGGTTTATAATTGATCACCGGTATGGTTCCATTGTGAAATTTTGGGAAACTGAAATTGATTGGTTTGACCCAAAACCGAACCAATCGCTTTGGTTCCCACTCCTACAGTGGACCAAGGTTTAAACAGCTGTAGACACTATTTAGGATATAACTGACTGAAATTCGTTCAGTTGCCCATAAGATGCACAAGTTATGCATTTATCCAGGCATCACTACCCTAAGTATTAATAGTTAGTAAGCAGAACATATACATTGATCAAGAACCTAGAGGATGCGCCCAGTTAACATACCCAATGATTGTGCCCAGTCTGCCAAGCAAGCAAGCCTCAAAAACAAGGCTAGGGTTCAAGCATATTGGCCAAGATATTGAGATCAAACCCACCCAGGCTCAGATGGGGAGCTACCCGATGATAGTCTAAAGACTTGGATTGCTAATTGCGTTGACAGTATAAAGCCTTTTCAGAAATAGTTGGAACTTACCTTAGAAATTGGCATTTTTGATCTGACAGCATCAATCAATGAGAAATCAATATCAGCTACAGCAATTCCTGTTGACAGTCGATCTGAAACAGAACAAACCAGATTTTGCAATAAATATGACGACTTTACAGCATATATACGAAAATCAAGACAAGTGACACTTAATGATACAGCAAAAATTAACCAATTAAGTTAAAGTTCAAAATTGTGCCTCATAGGAAAGAAATATCTACCAAAGAAATCAATAAGACTGTTAACACAAGGGAACTGTTCTTACCAGGCAATCGACCAATAACTGTCCCCCATGGATCAATTATTAGTGACTCACCATAACTTTCTCTCTTATCATTATGCTTTCCGGCTTGTGCAGCAGCTATGACCTGATAAAGCATTAATCTTGTTATTCCTAGAAAGCGTAGCATATAAGATGAGAAATGAATGAACATTGATTTGTTCTTCAATTATTTAATAAAAGATATTTAATTAAATGGAGGAGATAAGGCATTGCAACAAACATTGTGTAGATGGGACTAAATCTTGATTGAGATGAAGTAAGGTGAAGTTAGATTCCATACATAACATTGAGTCTCAATTGCCCGTGCACGAAGAAGAATCTCCCAATGTGCCTGACCAGTTACTTTTGTGAAAGCTGAAGGTACCAATAGAACCTGCATATTGTAATCCAAAAAATGCAAATGTTAGATGCCAAAGAAACAACTATACTAAGATGTTAAGAGGCCACTTGTACCTGTGATTCACACTGGAACCTGAGTTGCTGGTAAAGTTCTGGAAATCTCAAATCATAGCAAACTGTCAAACCCAAGCGTCCAAAGGGGCTGTCTACGACGACAACATCCTTACCTGAAAATTCTGACTCCTTAGATTGATGTTACCGCTCAATAAATGTGTTTTATCATTCAAGTCGGTCAACGACATGAATGCAAATATTTTATTTTTGGGGAAAAGAAAAAGCAGGGAAGACAGTTGCAACCCGAGAGTAAAGATCATATAAGATTTCCAGATCAACCAGAATGGCATAAAATATTTTTATATAACATGAAAGGCTGATTTTATCTCTTCATCTTTCATAAATCTGAAAGAATATAGTCACAGACACTAATGTCAAAGCATTTATAAAGCACTTCTAAATTCTTTGCAAACCAAATGAGTAAAGAGCATCAAGCCATCGACATAAACAAATTAATTAAAAATTAAAACAAGTGTATTAGACATGGAAAAAGGTACAGCATATCAATTTTACAAAAAATTTCGGGTACTTTCACTTGAGATTTTAGAATTTGAAAGTTTCCAGCAGGTATTTACAAAAAAGGGTTTACCTGCCTCTGTAAAGCTACTTTCCTTGAATGACCTTCCGTCAGAAAGTTCCACATCAAACCTTCAAAAGAAAATAAATATTTTGTTTAAACAATCATTTGAATAAATTATTAAGAGATCAGAAAAATTTGAAAAATTAAAGCAGAGAAATGCAATATCTACAATAAAGCATAATTTAAATAGCACATCAAATCAAGGGAAGTAGTGAAAAAGAAGTATTCTCCCATATTTTCTTTGAGTAAGCTTTTCAGAAATGAACTATGTATTTCTTGGATTAACAAGATATAAATTTTAATTCAATTCCCTCGTAATTAATAAAAATTCGACTGTGTTTCATACTTTCAGATAAAATAAAGCAACAATAAGAGAGAGAGAGAGAGAGAGACAACGAGAGAGGACACCACATATTTGGAAAGAGAGGAGGATGTCAGGACAGATTTGTAGGGAAATGGAAAATAAAAATAAAAAGTGGTACTAAAATAACTGATCAATGAATATTTGTCAAATCAAGAGTCTGAACAAACATAATGTCCTAAAATCCTACAAATTTGGAACTAAACTAGAAATTTGAAAAAAAAAATGCAAAATACAAATTTGAAGGCCAAAAATGTATATTTTAACTGATGCTATCCAAGAGCAAACAAAACGTTTTATGTTCCCAGCATCATCAATTACTGAAACATTAAAGATAAGCCCCTTACAAGTGAATTTTTCTATAAGTGCTCCTAATGTTCCCAGTATCATCAATCACAACATGTGTGTTACACAAGTGTGCATCATCAGGTCCCTTTTCTTGAAAGCCTCCAAGTGACAACCAAATGCCAGATTCTCTGCAATTTATGAATGCAAGTCAATCACAGGAGTATAAGCCTCAGCAAGCATACGCACTGAACATAAAAGCCCACAACAAGTGACCCCATGAAAATCCCTGACATCAAGTCAAGAAAATATGAGAATAGAAGAAACTGAATGGCAAAGCAGTAGAGGTGATAGGTCAACCCAAAAAAAGAATGAAGAATCAGGAGATGAGGATATAAAAATAAAAAATAAAAAAGAAGAAGCACCTAGCTAGAGAGCAGTATCGCTGCATTATTGGCCCATCTAAAGGTTCGACAACTTTAAGACTGTCCCCCTCCTTCGCACCAACATAGGAGAAGTTCTCAGGAAAGCAAAGCAGTTTTGCCCCAGCAGAAGTTGCTTCCTTGGAGAATCATACACCATAAATATTACATAATCAGAATCAGAATCAGAATACCACCAGAATTTTAGTTCCACAAGTTCCACTCAAACATATTTTTACGGCATCTTTGATTGAACACTTCTCATTTCCATTTTGTACAATTTTGTATATCCATTCGATGGGCAACAGCAAAAACACTTTCCAAGTTCATTTGTCCATGTTACAGTTTGATAAATGCGAAAAAAAATCAACCTTTCTGCATTTCTTTTTATTTCATATAATTGAAGCATGAACACAAAATTATCATTTGCTTAACATGCAAAGATTTTTCCCTCTTGACGAGCAGGAAAGTTCACAAATGTCAACTTCCCTACACTGGTGCAGCATTGATAAATCGTAGAAATGGCATAACTTTAACCAGTAAATTGTAAGTCAAACTACGAGAAGATTCAAGCAATTCACAAAAATGACAAAATAAATTGATGCCAAACAGCAGTCAACGTAGCAAGTTCAAGCTCGAAACTCGTTTTAAAAACCAAAACAAACAATTTGTATAAAATTGCAAGCAATTTGCAGGTGATTTTGTTTTACTTTGACAAGCCGAGAGCAGGTAGAGAAATTGACGGCAAGGTCGTTGATCGACGTCATCTGAGCGACGGCGATTCTGACTGAGTTGGCGGCAGCTGCCATGGCTGACTCCGACTCGCTGGCACTTGACTTTACGGTCAGCGAGTTTGAACGTGAACGGATGGTGTGTATGTGTTTGTTGTGTTGCTGGTGACTCGACGATGATCTGATTGTGCTGAGCGGAGAACTGCGAGGTAAGTGGAGAGAAAATGACATGTCGTTTGCTTTGAAGAAACGAGCTCTTGCTTTGACAGCGCCTACTTTTGTCTTTTTCTATAAGGCCCCTAATTTTTTTTTCCCTCTAAATACCCATATATCTTCTCTTTTGCTCATGAACCCCATCAGTTTTACAAAGATTTTGTAAACAATTTAATTCGACTCTAAAATAACTGAAAATGTTTTTGTTGTTTTTCTTTTTCTTTGGGATGACTTATACGCAGACAAAATTTTATATAATGAATATTATTTTTCTTTAGGGAAAACTATAAAATAAATACCCAAAAAAATACAAAATTACGTTTGAAAATGACATATTTGCTAAAGATAAAATAAACGAAACATTTTTTGGTGTAGGTAAAGACAAGATAATTTAAATCTTTGCAAGGCTACAAGTTTGGGATTTGTGTTTCATTTCTCAATGATCTTCTTCATGTATGTTATGTTTATTGCTTAGTGTTTGCCATCTTATAATTAATTTTTTAATGAAAATAAAATAAATTATGAATATTCATATATATAACTTGTATATCGTAAATTATTATTTGTTATAAAGTAATTTATCTAAATAACCCTTTAAGTATATGCAATCATTTGGAAAGTGATACATTATAATCTAAGATATGGTAACAACTTTTCTCAAATTATTGTTAAGTATATTTAAATATAAAACATTACCTTGCTATATTTTTTCAATATTTTTTCATTTGTTCTCAAGTCATTCATACTAGAAAAGACTAAGAGAAAAAATTTATAAAAAGAAATTACACCAAAGTGAAAAAGTGCTGGAAATGGAAGTATATGCAACAGATCGTTGAAAAATATTGTTGTAAAAAAACAAAATTACTCCCAAAATATAAAAGCTTTTATTTTACTATAATAAGGGGAAAAGGAGATGAGCAAAGCTTGCCTGAAATGGTGGTTTGTTGAAGGTCAAAGTCAAAACCCCGGGCAATAAAATTAGAAAACCAAACAAAAAACTTAAAATTCCAGCACAAAGAAAACACCCCAAAAACTTTTTTTCAATTCTTGGGTATTTAAAAAAGCAAGTTTTGTTTTTGCGCAATCTTCTTCTACCCTGTTTGTTGAACAATACAGCCAATCACAGCTTTTTAATCTCAGCTTTTTTTTTAACCACTTTCTATTTTCCTAGATCTACCCTTTTGAAAGCAATCTTCTTTTATCAAAACGTGCGACTTTTCTAAATCTTTTGAGAGATTATTTGTTTGCTTGTTCTTTTGTTCTTTGTTAAGTGCATATCTAATGATGGGGCTTTGTATGCTAAGGTTATAAATTGGAGGATCATACACTTTTCTCGTTTTGATTCACAAGGTATGTTAGAAAAGATTTATTTCATTATTTTATTTATTATTTTGTTTATGTTTTGATGGTTCATGTTGGGCAATTTGATTAGACACCCATTAATTTATTTGATGTCGGAATGATTTTACTTTTCAAGTGTCTGTCTAAAAGTTTGATCTTTTTTTTTTTCTTTTTGACAGTTTTGCGACATACCTGCCAATTAGTTTGATCACTTCGTTGTGCATATTAGTGTTACCTGCGTTGATTCTTGTGCTAAATTCGTTGCTTTTGTTTCTGGACCAATCCATCAATTTTTTTGTCTGTGAAGTCTTTGCAGATTAGTTGTCCGTGCATTTTTATTTTGTCTAAATTATATTATGCAAAATCCGGACATATCCCTTTATTTGCTTGACCTTTTGTGGCTGTTTTTTTTTTTTTTACAATTCATGTATAGATTGATTATATATGTGTTTTGATTTTAAGTCTGATGATTGTTTTATCTTTCACACGTTTGCAGATTAATGTTGTCTGCATTCATCAATGTGTGTTTGATTTCCGAAATTTCTGTTGTGGGGTTAAACATTAGGAAGAAATCAGAACAGAAACTGTGGTTGAGTAAAGTTGTCAATATTGAGTTGATGAATAATTTGATTGCCGGATCATTTGGATGATAATATGTAAGCTATGGTGTCAGCTACTTTTCTGAAAATTGTTTCACCCTGTTGGAAGCCTTTGGTTGAAGGTGAAAATTCTACTAGTGATAGCGAAGGTTCTGGTCAAGTTGATGGATTGTTGTGGTATAGAGATTCAGGACACCATGTTAGTGGCGAATTTTCTATGGCGGTAGTTCAAGCTAATAATCAGTTAGAAGACCATAGCCAATTAGAATCGGGGCCATTGAGTTCGCTTGAATCGGGTCCTCAGGGGACCTTTGTTGGTATTTATGACGGCCATGGAGGTCCAGAAGCTGCTCAGTTTATAAATGAGCGCCTTTTCAAGAATATCAAGAGTATGTTTCTCTCTCTCTTGCTTTTTAATTACTTTTTTCGAGCTAACAGTTTGAGATCATGGTAGTTGTTGGTACATTATTGGGTCTTTCCATTGTCACATCACATCAATTTGTTCAGTATGTGTTCCATGAGCACCAACAATTTTCACATTTTGGCTCAGATATGTTGTACACCTGCCGTGCTGTAAATGAAAATTGAAGATTATTTTGACTCTACCTTGTTGGGAAACCTTCTTTCGGCGTGTTTGACAATCTAGGTTATCTAAAGTCAGATAATTTTATCTTCCGATTTAACCAATCTTGAGGGCAGATTTGCCAATGCATCTAGAGTTTAGTGAGCTTGAGAAAATTTCTAATTATTATTCTCCTCTTTGCAAACACAAGGAAATACATCAATCTCATGAGATAAGCTGCATATGTAGAGCCTGCAAAAAAGTTGAAAGCTGCATTTATTGCTGTAGGAATTAGATGAAAGAGTTTATACTAATTTTGTGGTTATACAATCCCATGATGGTATCAATATTTATTGAAGTATCCAAAAAACTTCTGAATTTCATTAATATTTTTCCTCCCCAGTTTTGGTTTCCAGTTTAGATTGCTAATGCATATGTTCACTGACTTGACAGCTATTCATGATGCAGAGTTCACATCTGAAAGTTATGGGATGTCTGCCGATGTTATCACTAGAGCATTTTTGGCAACAGAAGAGGAATTCCTTGCTGTAGTGAAGAAGCACTGGTTAAATAAGCCACAGCTTGCCTCCGCTGGTTCGTGTTGTTTGGTTGGTATCATCTGTAGTGGAATGCTATATATTGCAAATGCTGGTGATTCGAGGGTGGTGTTAGGAAGACAGGAAAATGGTGTTAAAGAGGTCAGAGCTGTTCAGTTGTCATCTGAGCATAATGCAAGTAGGGAATCTGTGAGAGAGGAATTGCGCTTATTGCATCCGGATGATCCACAGATTGTTGTTCTAAAGCACAAAGTTTGGCGGGTGAAGGGTATCATACAGGTGATTTTTTTATTATAGACATTGGTTTTATTGTTAATGGTTTATCACCATTTTCTTTGTTACATGTGTCTGAATTATATATTTGTACAGTATGTGTTTACATTGAATTCTCTATGCTGATGAGTACTCTTTGCTTTGGTTTGCTTCTAATGTTTTCGTAATCTATGCTACCTGCTTTTTATTGAGTCAATTCGATTTGCCAATTCTAATGTTAAGACTTGCAATTTCCACTAGTCTCCTGAAAAATCTCAAGTAATTTTATATCAGCTATATGTCTCCCGAGATGCATTGACTTCCCATTTCAGATATGTTCTTATTTGCTATGTTTAAGTTTGTTCTGGGTTTGGCAATAGTTCCTAGTTTGAAACCCGATGGACAGAATAAGTTATTTCTTGCTTATCAATTAAATAATTAAAAAAAAATGGAAATCTGTTTGGATTTTTGCAATCATCCTTGTTATTGCTTGATGAGATATGAAATTCAGGTCAATCCCAACAACATTCCGTCCTATGCCCCTTGAGCTGCAGTGCAGGGGCGTATTTACTGATTTGGATGATTGGTTGTTCTGATACAGGAGTATAAGTTGCTTACAATGAAAGCCTGAATTGGTTATCAGATTGAATACTCATTCTGTCTCTCTTTTAGAAGTTACTGTAACGATAATTTAAATTTTCTGGATGGGATGGAATTAGTTAATCATAACTTGTAATACAAATTTAAGGACTAGTTTCAACTAGCTAAGCAGTACACGTTTGAATAGGAAGTATAAGTTATCACATTGCAAGTATTATGGCTATAATTGAAATGGTTTCAGACTGATTCAGAACATATAGGATACATGGGATATGCAATATGATTGGGCTGCATATCTGTATTGACAAAGTCTAGTATAATTTGTGAGCCTTAAAGGTGTATTGTCTTTACTTTTTTTCTTGCTTTTCTGCATTGTAACTCTTGATATGTCATTGGTGACGAAAGGCACTTTTCATTTTTCCATGTGCATCAGCTGTTGCCTTTATTTTTTCACGCTCTTGAGAAATTGCCTTCCCTTTCCTCTTTGGTATCCTTTCCAAATTTATGCTATAGAATAAGTATGATAGAAACCATGTGTGACTGGCACAACGCTTACGTCCATTAATAGAGAGGTACTTTGTTGACAGAGCTTTGTTATAATTGCAGATTTCAAGATCAATTGGCGATGCCTATCTGAAGAAGGCAGAATTTAACAGAGAGCCGCTTTTGCCTAAGTTTAGACTTCCAGAGCCGTTCCATCAGCCAATCCTTAAAGCGGAACCGACAATTTTGGTGCAGGAACTCTTCCCTGAATATCAGTTTCTTATATTTGCATCAGATGGCCTATGGGAACACCTAACTAATCAGGAGGCAGTTGACATTGTCCACAACTCTCCACGTAATGTAGGATTTCCTTTTATAATTTTGAGTTATGTGTGTATTTTGTTGGTATTATGATTAAGGGTATGTGATTAGAAATGATGTTGAGGAAGATGATGGATGATGTTCTAATAACACATAGCATTCCTTTATTTTCTAGTCTAATACGTAATAAGAATTTGTAGCATCTTTCTGTTTTGTCTATGTCAAGTAAACAATTTGAAGTTAACTCTCCAGTGCTTATTAATTATTATTCCTGCGATACCTGAGATGGTTTCTTGCCCCGGCAAACAGATTGTGTAAGCTTTCTGTAGAAATACTTAATTTGAGTGATTGGTTGTTTTACTAAATCTGTGTGATCAAGTTCTTCTTTCTCCTCTTTTTCCATATATATCTGCTGTATATCAGGTTCAGTTAGGAGTCATCAATCTTTTATCATCAATCTTTAAAGTTGCTCCTTAAATACTCTTTAACATATACATGTTTGTGCAGGGCGTTGCTAAGAAGCTTGTGAGCACTGCACTTCGTGAAGCAGCAAAGAAAAGAGAAATGAGATACTCAGACTTGAAGAAAATTGATCGTGGGGTGAGGAGACATTTTCATGACGATATTACAGTTATAGTTTTGTTTCTGGATTCCTACCTGATCAGTCGTAGCTCCTGGGATGGCCCTTTGCTTTCTGTTAGAGGAGGCAGTGGTATATTATGCGCAAGAGCCAACACATAGTTCAAGAGGTTCCAAGTATCTCTCGCTTCGACCTTAGATTCTTGAATTGTATTAAAACAACTTTTATAATTAAAAGAATGCACATTTTGGAAAAAAATTTCAATGTATAGCCACGCATCCCAGAAACTTATTTCATAATGTTGTATGATATGCGATTGATCTTGGTTAATGCTAAGACAGTTGATAATGTCTAAGAAAAAATTATTTATAGAACTGTCTGTTGATTGACACATGATATTTGGAAAGCTATTACTCAACTGTTGCCTAAAGAACATAAAGATTATTGCCATGTAAGGTGAGCTTAAAACATTATGATAGTGGAGGTGACCTGAAAACAAGAATAGTAATAGTTGATCTTGAAACAGTACCAGGGCATCAAAATGAATAGATGCTGCTGCTGATTTTCTTTAATTTCTGTAGTTAGTAGTTAGTTGTCAGATTTCGCTGTACTTTGTCTCAAATCTGCTTTGATTTTCAACAAATTTATGTTCTACCAATTTTCACATTTTAAGGCATGTTGTTGGACTTGTTTTCTTTCACTTTCTTTTTTTTCTCTTTTTTTTAGTTGTTTTAAAATTTTGTTGAATTGGAACATTGTGTATCATTTTACACAAAAGAAAATATCCCTTAGCTAGTGGCATATAAATGGCTTGGACAGGTCCAGTAGCCATCAGAACCACTAGTGAGCCACCAGAGATTTGTCCTTAAAAGCATCACTTCCTTCTCTGGGAATTTTGCCTTTTCGTAGACCATAAGCCTTGAAGAAGAAGAACAAAAAGTTTCACAAACGGATCATCACCGTAAAAGGTATTTTTAATCGATGGATTTTTTATTAGAATTACTTCTTGGAAAGGCCAAGAAGCAATTAATAACAATGTCTATTGCAATTTCCGTCTTACGAATTGGTCAAGAAGACTTTTTTGTCTAGGTTGAGTTAACATGAACTCAAATAAATGTTTTTCTCCGTCCTCTTCTCCAATATCTTTTTCTTTGTTCAACACAGCTTTCATCTTGATTCAACGAAGCATAAACAGTGGTAAGAATACCACCAAATAAGCCGAATGTGGTAGTTGAAGTCCCTTAATAAGAACACATTCAAATATGAATTGACTTTGATCATTATTTAGTCTTTGTTTCCAATGTGGATTACCTATTCAGTTGCCTAATAGATATAAGGGTCGGTCAATTCAAAGTCGGTGATGCTTCTAAAGAGAAGAATAAGACTAATGCTGCAAATGGCGTAGTCTTCGTGGAGTTGCATAGATTGAACGAGAAGATTTTCTCATTTGATGCCATCATTCATTCTACTAGTTTCTTTCTATTCTTATCAATTAGTTTGAGCCGGCAGAGATTCAAAACAACCAACATTTTTTATTCCCGAAAATGGATGAAGATTGTTTTAGATGTAACCCACCAGCACAAACACAAGTTCTCCCAGAATATTTAAATTAGAAAAGAAGCTGCAACAACGATCAAAGCTTTCATGGAAGACAAATGTTTTTATTTTTATTTTTTATTACTATTGCATGAATTTGCCTCATCAACGACGTAGACACTTCTTTAACCAAATATTCGACCATGATGAATGTGATTGATGAGGTGTCCAGCGTGTGAAAACATTCTCTCGAATATGCTAGTGGGCCAATTAAATTTATTTAACCATAAAAACGACTAACAAATCCAATTTCCCGGTAAGAAAATCTTCTCACGACGTGGCAGTTTATGAGTTACCGTTCATTTCCTGTTCCTGTCTACTCGCCGATATGATTTGCAGCCAGTTAAAAAACCGTCAAAACTTGTAAACCAACTCACAGAGATGGCTACTTGGAGTCTTGGACTACAAGCTACTCTACTGCTGGTGCTTCTCACTGTTAAGAGTTTTGGCTCGATTGCTTATTTAATCAAATAAAAAAAATTATAAATTAAAAATTTTTTATTTTTATTTAAAAATATAAAAATCTCTATAACTATAAATATAATAATTAAAAATTAAATCTAAGTAATGAGAAAATATTAGATAATGAGGGGTATTAAAGAAAAATATATACCTAATTAAACATCAAAGATATAATAATAAATTTTAATATACTCATAATAAATTTTAATATTTTTTATTTTTTATTTTTTTATATTAATTAATAGATTTTCTTTTATCCATAAATATAAATTAATTTTTATTAAATAACATAAATATAATACTTTCTTGTAATATAATTTATTTTATATATTTTAAATACTGATATTTTAAACTTACTACACTCTTTTCAACATGTCACGCCTGTCGTCCTCACTTCCGTTATCTTTCTCTCCTTCTCTCTCCTCCGAGAGAACTATAAGGCCACCGCGGACCAGATTATTTCCTCAACTTCAACGCAATCTTTGCAGCTTCCAGTACTGCTATCACACTCCCTCTTGTCTTCCCCTCAAGAAAGCCAGAGCTACTCGAATTTCTGCAACTATGGCCACCAAGTAAGTGACTGTGAGTTTAGCTGTTTTTGTTTCTTCGTAAACAAAGAAAGAAGTAACTGGGTTTGATATTGCTTTCGACTCTTGCTCTGCAGAGAGGTTCTACCACCAGCTCTTGATTCTACCTCAGAACTACCTCCGATCTTTGACGGAACAACAAGGTAGAGTCACATTTAATTACCTAAGTTTCTTACCATTGTCAATTATTGCTTGTTAATTTCAGTGGCCATGTATGCATATACTGCTCGTTGTTTCTCTTTTTGTTAACATGTTGTTGTGAATCTAACTTGGGTTAGTCTTGTTTTGTGTGTTTGAAGGTTGTATATATCGTATACATGCCCATATGCACAGCGCGTTTGGGTTACCCGCAACTGTAAGGTAATTTCTGGAACTCTCTGCATTTTGCGTTCTGGAAAATTGTATTTATCATGTTTTGCTTTGTAATAACTTGAACAACTCTGTCAAATAGTTGAATTTTAGTTGAGCAGGAGGTTTTTTTTTTTTTTTTTTTTTTTTTTTTTTTTTTTTTTTTGGGNTTTTTTTTTTTTTTTTTTTTTTTTTTTATTGCGTCTTCTAGAACTAACGAAAAGTCTCATATCGGCTTGAATGTTAGTTTCTTGATCCTGCCTTGGAGAAAAAGATGAACTGTAGTATTGCATTATAGTCAGCTATGGTTGATTAAATTGGAATTTGGGGGATTTTGACACTTCTTTTCGTTGTGTATGATTTATGCAGGAATTGCAGGAAAAGATTAAACTGGTTCCTATTGATCTGCAGAACAGACCTGATTGGTACAAGGAAAAAGTCTATCCACCGAACAAGGTGAGATTGTGGGAATGCAATATATTTATTAAAAGGATGCTCAGATGCAACATGGACATAAGAGTATTTTATTTGTGCTTGTATAGGATAATGCGCAAATTTATCCTCTAATATGGTAAAAGAATTTGTCAAAGGGACTTAATTTCATATACCATCAAAGATGAAATGAACTTATTTCTTGTTTTTGGTAAAAGGGGGAAGAATTGACTGAATGTCTTCATTAATTGCTCTAAACTTGTAAAAGTCTTGCTAATTAGTATTCAAATTATTTGTGATCTTACTTGGAGCTTAATCTAGTAATTGGGAAATTAATTTGATTTCCTTTACATAATATGTTAAGGTTGAGCATCTGACCATTTTACCAACAAATCAAAGTGTAAGAGATGGGTAAAAGACCTGCAAAATAGTAATACAAAATGATTATATATTCAATTCTTCCCCTGATTGATTTATGTGACATTCTGCTCAGGTGCCAGCGTTGGAACATAATAATGAAGTGAAAGGAGAAAGTCTTGATTTGATCAAATATATTGACAGCCACTTTGAAGGGCCTTCACTTTTTCCTGATGTAAGATTCCAGGACTAATTTATTACTTGTTTCAGCTCCTTTATTCATTTATTTAATTTTCAACTCAATGCATATTCTCTAATTTTAGGATCCAGCCAAGAAAGAACTTGCAGAAGAGTTGTTTTCCTACACTGATTCATTCAATAAAACCGTTATGACTGCAATGAAAGGAGATGCTAATGAAGCTAGTGAGTTGCACACCTCACACTCGCTGCTATAAATTTTGTACTCTAAGCATGCATTACTATATCTGTATATGTAAAAGTAATTGAAAATTGTATTATCAGGTGCTGCATTTGATCATATTGAAACGGCTCTTTCCAAGTTCAATGATGGACCTTTTTTCGTTGGCCAGTTCAGCCTAGTAAGTGAAAATTTTATACTTCTGGCATTGACATGCTTTTGTCCAATTATTGTTTGATTTGTATATTCATCGAGTACTGAAAGCTAGACAACCACATGCTATGAACATAGAATAAGTTATAATTTCTATTATGTCATATGCAGGTAGATATAGCTTATGCTCCATTCATCGATAGGTTCCAATTCTTCTTATTGAACGAGAAGAATTATGACATCACTGTTGGCAGGCCTAAATTGGCAACTTGGATTGAGGTATAACAGGACTGCTAAATGCATCTTATGAGCTTGTTATTTTACAATTTTCATTTTGTTGCTGCAGCACATCCGGATATGCATTTAATTTCTGAAGGATTTGTTATTTTTGTTCTTCAAGTTTTTATCTTCTTCAACCCAGAAAACTTAAATAAACATCATAATGGGAAATTTCTTTTGGCAACCATAAACAAGTTCGCCATCCACCACAGCTGAAATGTATGAATTTTTCTCTTCGTCCACCACAAACAAATTATAATTTAAAATCTCAATGCGGGTTTTCTATATTGATGGAGATAGCGATTTATTAAGCTTCGTCCATCTCAAAATTTATTAAATTGCCAAATGATTCCTCAAATAACAATTGAAATAATGAAATTCAATTTTGTATCATTCTTGACTTTTAGATCATATTGTTAACCATGTTCTGTAGGAGATGAATAGAAATGAGGCTTTCAATCAAACCCGGCGTGATCCAAAGGAGCTTGTTGAAATATACAAGAGGCGCTTTCAGGTACTACCCTTTACTACATTGAAATGAATTTTGACTTCTCCGAGATGATTTGCAGACTAAAAGGTAGCTAAATTTCTCTTTCAAATTTGTTTCTTTTGCAGGCTCAGCTCTGAACCAGTCTCAGCAACCTTGTCATCTACCTAATAAATCTGCATGAACCTGTAATCTCCCTAAAGTTCTCCTCTATTGTAGCTTGGTTTGAGTTCTCAGTAATATGGAGAGCCATGGTTTGCATTTTGGAAAGACTATGTTGGCAATGATGCTAATGGCCAGTGTAATCTAGTGTTAAATAAAAACGCTTCTATTATCGAAGTTACCGGTTTTTTTTTTTTTTTTTTTGGCAGAAATGTTCCATAGTAGCATATCACTTCATGCAAATAAAATTTTGAGATGAATTTTATTTTACCTGTTTTATTGTGAAGCCGAAGCAACGGAGATTTAAGTTAGCTCAACTGGGTTACTTGAAATTAGTCCAGCCCTCCTTTACGTTTGATGTAAATTCTTAGGAAATTCTTAATATGGTCCCGTTAAATGTGTTGTAAAGGTGTGAATAAATGAAGTTAAGCTACAAGTGGTATTGAATTAGACCGTGCTATAGCACAAGATGGTTTTCGAGTTTGCTTGATACCATAATCAGGCTGGACTTGTGTTGATGAATGAAACACTATTATCAACTTAAGACGTATAGTCAAGCATCATTAAACATTTCGCTTAATTACGCATATCTTATTAAGCCATACATTTGCTTTATTTCCTTATAATGGAACAAACAATAGCTTTAAACGTACAGAAAAATTCAAGGAAACGTACACTATTATCAACTTGCGTTGCTTCCTTATCAGATGGGCTCTATGACGTAACAGATAAAATACCAAGAACAGATTAAGTTTATATATCCCCATTCTCGTAAACTTGATAACAATCACGAATCTCAACCAATCAAGCTAGCTTCTGTAGCACTCATAAGATTCCTTTTAACAATCTGGCCAAAATGTGCATAAGAATTACAATGAGATAAAACTTTATATAATTCACCTTGAAATTATATCAAATGAAATCCTAGTATATCTGATGAATATTTAACATTGTTTGATTGAACGATGCTAATCAGTGCATGTGTACAATTCCTAATTTCAAGTCAGAACAAATTATTTCAATGCCAGTGACACATTTTCAATTAACACATACTATGAATTTCTGTCAGGATCCAAACGTGGCTTGGAAAGTCCAGTATGCTCCAAAACTGTTTCGTAGAGAAAGCCACCCATAGGACGGGAGCCAAAAAAATTGAAAATGAAGATTGGAGATTTGAAATCTGTATCACAACACTCCTCAAAGGAAAGTTTTGAGATTTTGAAGATAGGGGAAACAGCCCTAGAAAACGCTGATACTACCTCCTCCTGATTATCTTTACAAAAGAAACTCAAATCCACACAAATGGTGGATAGAAAAGCTTTCCCCTTGATTTACTGACCTGAAGAACCCTGCTTAAATGTTGTGAAGACAAAAATCTAAAAGGTTTGTAAAATACCAGGGCCATATCATCACAAACCTCAGAGATATAAAAGCAAAACAGCTGATCAGCTGAACTACTTCAGCAACACTTTCGATATCTTTCCCATATACACAGCTAAAGACCATAAGGAAAGTCCTGCAGAGATATAAAGCAAAAGAACACCAGAAAATACTAGAATCCATGGCCCTGCAAGACTGCATTATGATAACAAAAACGAAAGAGAAAGCAAGTAAGAAATTTTAAAGTACAAATTATACCACAAGAAGTTCTGTTTGGAGGATTATATGTTTAATCTCAATCGTAAAAGGACTAAAGAAGTCAATGAACCTGCTATCTCGAGTAGCCAGGAGGATGGTTAGTGCAGTCATCTGCATTGCAGTTTTCCACTTGCCTAGATTATTTACGGCAACAGCCTGAATGGTCACCAAAAAGACAATTACCACAATTTCTGGCTAACAATCATCCATTTGCTAAAGGAAAACTGAATATTCAAAAACCTCTAATTAGTTCAGAAATCAATGACGTAATGAGTTGACATGAATGGGATGAAAAACAAACCTCTAAAAGCTTAGTGTTCTGAGAAGCAGCCCATTCTCTGACGGCAGACATAGTTATCTACAAATAAGTTTCAAATAGATGTATAAGACATTTGGTATTGAACAAGAATCCATATATCAGACAAAAGATAATATGTATCTGTTCACAAGCATGCAAGTCACCACTTCCTTTTTTTTTTTTTTTTGGGGGGAAAAAAAAGCTCACCACTTGTGTGCACATAGACGCACAAGCACAGAGAGACATACGACAATGCTTATTAAGAAATTTCAGAATAGCATTGCTCATGCCACGTAATGGAGATATATCCCTGAGAACATCATTGAAATATGGAATCCATTATCCTATATATGAAATCAATAGAAACTTCAGTGATAGTGACTTGATAGTATGGATAGCATGGTGAACGTATTCTTCATTATGACTATTACTACCACGATACCAAGAGATCTCACAATCAGAGATTAATCATTAAAAGGAAGCAACAAAGACGATTTTAAGGCTAAATAACTCAACATAAGAAAAGAAAGTTGAATGAAGACACGCAAATACACTCATTGCCAAACTAAGATCTCACTCAGTTTACCGACACTTTAGTATATGCATCTTAGTTTAACTTTACAATTAATCAATTGATGGTAAAAAAGTCATAACGTGTATTACCTCTCTACCAATTATTGCAATTGCAGGTACAGGCAACAGCCAAGGCACTTGGCCTAAGACAGATATTTCCAAAGGTCTTGTACACAATAACACCAATGTTGCAGCAACCATAAGCTGCATTTAACAAATATAATAATCGAGTAAAATTCTTAAAAACTTATGGCAATCTTAACCAAGTAGCATTCACTAACTTGTCCCTTAAAACAACAAATTAAAATTCAATTACAAAGAAATGACCGCACCTTATCAGCTACTGGATCCAAAAATGCACCGAAAGTAGAGCCTAGCCTCATCTGAAACACATTCAACAATTACACTATAACTGCTTGAACAAAGTTACACAAATCTCAGCCCAAAAATATCTTCTCCACTAGTTTTACATACAAAGAATGATGTATACCTTCCGGGCAAGGTACCCATCAAGCCAATCTGTGATTGCTGCAGCAATAAAAATACTCGTTGTAGCAGTTCTTCCCAACCAGCTATCCATGTAAAAGGCTGCAGATAAAATATTATAACTTTATTATCATCCAAATTCAAGCCCTTCATAAAAATAATTTCCCTTATTTTCATTCAATTTCAGAAAATATTAGTTCTTTAGTATCAAAGTAATTCACAAACAAGATGAACATTGAAGCAAAGTTGGATCAACTTGAACAACAAATCTGTTTAAGAATAAGTTGAAACGACAACGTACTACTAATGAGAAGGGGCACGGCGGCTACGCGACCGAGCGTCAAGATGGTAGGCAAAGTGAGCAACTTAGAAGACGGCTGCTGTTTTTGCTGCATCAACGGCGACCAACCACCGTTAACGCTCTGCTCATTCTCATGATCCATATCGGTGACCACACCCGACCCGGTAGATGAATTAGGATTCTGATTTGACCCGGATAATTGGGAATTGTTTGCGGGAGCGCGAGTACGTGTGGAAGAGAAGCGAGTTTTGCGGCCACGAAACATAGTAAAATGAAGGGGTCGAGGGTGGACACTAACGTGCGCAGCAGGGGTGAAGCGTGCGCACGATGTTATCCTCCACCGCCCAGAGGTAGAGAGTTTGATCGATGATGAAGTGGCCGTGGTGGGGGTAGTGGTGGTGATGTGGCGCACCAGTTTGTATGGGTTGGTGCAGAAAGACGCAGCCATGGTCAATTTAAGACCCGAAATGGGGATTGGCATTGGCATGGCAGCTGAGTTTGGTAACGGGTGATTGTGTGATGCTATTGAGTTGGAGTTGTAAATGAAATAATGCGATTTCAGTGACGTTCTAGGTCCTGATTCGATGGAGAAACTTTTATTCGGCTTCACACTTCTGTGTGTTTTCTCCCTTTCTTTCTTCTCTCTAATAAATCTGTTACGACTTAAATACCATTTAATACGATTTTATTAGGACTTAAATACGACTAATTATAATTTTTTATCATTATATTTGAAAAGACGACGAAACAAATTTCGTTCATATCTAAACTGACCTGTTTAATTTCATATAAAACATGACAAATTATCGTTAAAATTGTTATATAATATCATTAAATCGTTAATTATTATCAGATTAAAGTTAAAATTGAATGATCATGATTGATTGAATAATGTTAGTGCGCGGCCCAATTCTAGGCCATCGAGAATATAGTATTAAATTGTAGTTCGTGCTCTTCGAGGCAGCAGTTCCTTAACATGTGAGTGTGAATGAGATGTATTTGTGGCTGGTGAATTGGATTTATTACTTTACTTTAAGAATGGTTTGAACCTTTTGTGTTGAAAAAGTAAGAATAAAGTCACAAGAAAATTGCGAAATTAAGGTTAAACCTTACACTTTGAGTTTGGGGAAATGACTCTGACCCCCCAGTTAGATTACTCAAAAACAAGTAACCCCAAACTTATATTAAACTAACTTTA